>JABFEA020000050.1:6025416-6036834 GCA_019775915.2 Cyphomyrus plagiostoma | reverse complement strand
GCCCGTTGCTTCCGGGATAGGCTCCGGACCCCCCGCGACCCAGTAGGATAAGCGGTTTAGGAAATGGATGGATGGAATTAGTTTGTAAAGGGTACAGTTGACAGAATTTACTGGGCTTTATGTAATTCTTAAAGAACTGAAATAATCAGGGTGAAATTTGTCACCCATTTTCTCCAAACATCAGAAACAGGAATCTCTCTCCCATTAATGAGTTTAAAAGTGAAGGTTGAAAGTGAGATGTTTGAACTTTTGTAGACTTAGCACTGTTGTTCTTTTGTTTTCTCAGAAACTTGGCACCTGTCTTGGACAACTTGGTGCACATGATACAGGAGGAAGAGTCTGTAAGTTTTAGACTCTTAAGGTTTTGAGTCTCACCTTTTAACAGTTGGATCTATTTATTTGATGTAAGGCTCATCCTTAAGGGTTTATGTGCTTTTGGCTTTATTTTGACCACTGCTTGACGTGTTGCTGGTTTGAATTGTTCTGTGGTGGTAACGCTGATCATCCAGGAACTGCATGTTAAGTGTTCTCCTTTGTCTTGGCCCACCTGATGTCTAACCATGACCTCCTGGCCCACTTCTTCTGAAGCCCCTCACGTCGCTCTCATTGGCTGACTCCAAGTTGAAGAGTGACCTGACCATCGTTCTGAATGCCCTGGGCAGCAACACTTCCCTCACCAAGGTGGACATCAGTGGAAATGGGATGGGTGACATGGGGGCCAAGATGCTGGCCAAAGCCCTGCAGATCAACACAAAACTCAGGTGAGGGCTACTTCAGTTAGCTGCCTGGTTGACATGTCCATTTGTCTTTTTGAGGCATTAGGGTTGGATTTTGAAGCTGGTTTTCAGAGTGTATGGTCAACTCTTCCCTCAGCGCTTGTCCTTTTTGACAGGACGGTCATTTGGGACAGGAACAATGTGAGCCCTCAAGGTCTGCAGGATGTGGCAGCTGCCCTGGAAAAGTATGTTTTGTTCTCTGTCTGTTTCACCTTTTGACAGGAAGAAACCAGTCATGACATTTTATTGTACTTTATTTTATTGAACATTTCTGTGATGGAAGGTGGGGGCCAGTCTCGATAATGTGGGAAAGGGGGGTGAAGAGAGGGCATTTATATAGCCTTAATACTGTGCCAACACTTTCGCAGATGCTTGCATCAGAGGAGAGAGCAGAGACCTGTGGTCTGGCTGGTTTCTGGTCTTTCTGGCAGCATTTAAACAGCTTGTTGGCTCAGTAGTGATGAAGAAGTTTATTGGATTCTCAGTGGTAAAAGGGGCCTCTGCCCTCTCCCCCTTTTCCATATTATCACCGCGATGTTCTTGTATGAATACCGTTTACACGCTGTCATGTCCATTTGCCTGGCACCACCCGATGAGGTACCCCTGAGCTGCTGCTGTCTGGTATGTGAAGGGGACCTGTTTTCTCAAGGCTTCTTGAACGTGCTTCGCCCTGCATGCGGATTAAGTTCCCCAGTAGTTCACTTTCAATTTTGAGAGCTGCCTGCCCCAGCTGCTGTTGGCCTGTGAACGATTAGTCATCCTGAAGCACCATGCCAGAGTGCATTTTCCAAAGGCTGTGCAGTGCTGCACTATTCTCAGAGCCTCAGGGGTCCTGGCATTCAGTGTTTATTCTTATGCATGATGTCTATATTGCTTGTGCATTTTGGTTGACATGAACTGGACATGTCATTTACCTCCAGTTGTAAGTAATCATCAGGAATACAAAGATGAAATGAATGGGTGATTGTTGAGCTGTATTAATACAGATTGAGAAGTGCTCCTATCCTGGGCATTGCAATTTTGCTTTGTTAGCCAAGGCTAACATCGTATCTCATTTGCAGTAGTACTCACATGTTAAGCTATGGGTCTTCATTTGGTTCCTATAGGAACTTCACCATCCGCTTCATGCCCATCCCCATCATTGATGCCTCCCAGGCCCTCAAAGCCAACCCAGAGAAGACAGAGGATGCATTGCTAAAGGTCGGTACTTCAGGAGATTGTCTAGTGCTACTCGGAGCTCTTTGTACATTTTACTCTGATTTTGAAGCTGCCCCAGTTTGGGACTGATACCATTTTTCTGTGGGACATTTACATAAATGTAATTTTATCTTTACATTGATAAGCTCATTATGTAATGAATTATCTGTCTTGAACGTCCACGTATGCCAGTGTAATGTGCAATATTCATTTTGATTTCCTCTCTTGAAGATGGAGAGCTACTTGTTCCGGAATCACGAGACTCGCAAGTACCTGCAGGGGCAGGCATATCGACTTCAGCAGGGTATCGTCACGACAACCACCCAGCAGGTGAGCCTCAGGCTTCGCAAGAAACTAGAAAAACAAAAATCGTAATTGTGATAGTATCGAACAAGTCCCAACTGCTGTCTCCAGCTCCCAACTATTCAACCTCAACCCCCTTGTTCAGGTCATAGACAGGGTCTGTGTCAAAGTTCAGGACCACCTCAACTCCCTGAGGTACACAGAGAAAGATGCCATTCAGGAGGACATGAAGATGGCTGAGAACGTCATAAAGGATGCTCGAAACTCCAAACGAGTGAGTATATAAGATTAAAGGAAGTGGACCCCCAGCTCTCTTGGGATTGTGATTCAACAGGTGTGTGTCATTTTAATTTCGGACCCTAACACCATGCAAACATTTCTTGGAAGGTTGTTGGGTTGTATTTTATTTTTGATTGAATTATCTGCCCCCATCCGTCTCATATTTCCTAAATGTCTGGAACTCAATGTTGACCTCAACAGTCTGAGCTCCCCAAGCCTAGATCTGTGCTTCTGATACTAGGGGGTAATTTTGAGTATTGAGTAAGGCTTAAACCTCATCCATACTCCCCACCTAGCTTTTGCCCAACCTATACCACCTTGGTGCCACCTCCCGTGAGGACGTCAATGGCTCCTTTGCTGGCCCCATTCATGCCAAGCTGGAGTCTATGGCTGGAGAAGTGACTGATGTCATGGATGAGCAGCTACAGGTAAGAATGTGATCCTGGGGTTTGTATGGGCATGGAAAGAACAGCAGAGTGGTTAAGGAACTAGAGTATGACCTAGAAGTTTCTCGTTCAAATAAATCCTTTGAAAATGGACCCAAATCAACATGAGGAATGTTCTTGCCCCAGGTGTTTTTTCCAGGATATGTCTATATGGATGCATAGCTGTGTCCTTGGCTGGTCCCTGGCTTTGTTTCCTCTGGACTTTTGGCTTGGAAGGCAGCCTGTGTCCCATGAGGGCAGACATGCCTCAGCTGTCTGACAGGCCACGGAGTGAGAAACGGTGGCCTTCCATCACGAATAATTGATGCCCTTTGATTTGCCGGCCTTTTCCCTGAAGCTGCAATTACCATTAATCAGGACTGTGAAGAGACTAACTCTAAATGGGTCTGCACATCGGAGTGATTGATTTACCAACTGAATTATATGCACTCTCGGTGCCTGGCTACTTGTTAGGAATCCTGGGGTCATTGTTCTCTATGAAATCCCATGTGAGACACACACACGTGCACCTGTGTCAAAACAGCAGCTTCTTTAAAAGCCTTCTAAATGACGGTCAGATATATTTTTTGAGAACATATTTTGCTGCCATACAGTCTCAGCCATTATAAAAATGATCACGTAGGATGGTAAAATTATATGCTGTCAGTCTCATTCCCTGGCCCTGAGCTGACACGGCCCTGCCTTCTCTATGCCTGCCTTATCTGCTGACTTCCTGTGAGCCGGCAGCAGATGCTGGACCCTGTGGTGAAACGTTAGACCAGGCTGCTCTTTCCTGCCAATGTGAGGTTGGCTACGATTCTGGACTTATTTCTGCAGTTAGAGATGGCTTAATCTAAAACATGCACCAAAGACACATTCCTGTTAAACAACAAGGCATTTGAATCTCCACAGTGGGTGTGTTTTGCTTTTCTGGTTCAGCACAATGTTCTATAAAATTGGAAAAAGCTTCTTGTTTTTTCATCCATAGGTATGATTGCACAGTGCTATGGCCCATTATTTTTCTTTGGAAAACGGGTGTGGAAGTTTTCCAGACCTCAGCCTCCTTGTACCAGTCTTTGTTAGCAGCCTTCATAGAGGTGGTTTCTGTAGTCGTGAGTTAATGAGGGGGTGTGGTCTTCTCTTGACTCCTCCCTCTCCTTTATAGACCATGCTCAAATCCATGGTGGATGCAGCAGAAGCACTGTGTCCCTGTGTGATGAAGAAGACCCACTTGCGGCAGGAGCTGATCAAGGCAGGTGCTGGCAGGATGGTAGTCCCCCGCAGTTTTGTGAAGGCCACTCTACTGGAGCAGTCTGGTGTGGACATCATCAACAAGATCAGGTACGACTTACTCTGGGACATGTTAGTGCTCTCTCTCTCATTGCGGACCGTGAATGTATGTGTGCGGTATGTGTGTATGTGCCTGCGTGTTTTCTGGTTGGATGATACCGTATCCTTGGCATCATTTGTGGTGTGTAGTACAACCCTCTCATTTTCCCTCCTCACATAAAGCGACGTGAAGCTCACCATGGCCTCCTTCCTCTCCGATCGCATTGTTGATGAGGTTTTGGAGTCTCTCTCCAGATCCCAGCATATTCTGGTGAGCCCAGGGGCACACACACAAATCCATGGTGACCAGTCCCTTATTAAAAGGACTTTGAAGGGGCCTGGTCCCCATTTTTTTACAGTTCAGTAAATCCAACCCCTTCAATCAGGCGGAGCACCTGGCCAGGAAGGGAAAGTCACTGCAGCAACGGGAATCCCTGGAGGTGGAGCTCCAAGAGGAGGTGGTCCCTGTGATAGCCAATCAGGAGCCTGTGGAGGTGGAGAGACTGGAAGAGCTGGACACCTGCATGGTAGGGGCACTTGTTGTTGAGCCGGAGAGCTCGGGTCATAGCAGATCATCTGAACCAGTGGGAGTTTGTCTGCTCAGCCTTATCATGTGATCATTTATTAAATATGCTCCTTAGTATGGGTCTTTAAAGGCTCATTTTGTGGTTGTCAGCTTGACCATGCTCCACTTTCAATAGAAACAGATCCATGTTATTGTTGCGTGTGACTTTTTAAAGTGAGGCCCTGTGGTTCTCTCTAAACCGCTTGCCCCCGCGCTGGAGATGCATTAGAGTACAAGCCCACCCCGCATCTCCTTTTAACTGGCCCCTCTCTCTCTACCATCTGTTTCCCAGTGACTCTCTCCTGTCCAGCTCACTATGCCGTGCCTCTTGCTTGCTTCACTACTGCCATTGTCATAAAGTCTGCTTCACCCTCAGAGAGCAGACACCCAGAAGCCAGCGACCATCCGGAACCTTCACTGCCAATGAGTTATGGCCACAAAGGGCATGAAATAGTAATTGAGCTGCTCTAAATCATCAGGGCAGGGCAGGACGTCAAATCCGGAGACCTTCACAGAATTATTTCATAAATCAGAGCCCTGGGGTCATATTGACTAATTTGAGCTGGATGAGGGTCATTTCAATCTTTTTTTTTTTTCTTCTTCTTCGTTGCTTGACTGTGATGGTGGTTCATGAGAGAATGAACCCAGGACTCCTTAGTCATTCAGACTAGTGTCAGCTCTAATTCGCTGTTTAGAAAAGAGCTGGCCTTGTTGGATGACGCTGGGAATACTTCTGATAGGCACTCTGTGTAAATTGTGGTATCGGACTCTGAAATAATGACATGACATTCTGGGAGTAGGAAATAGGAATGGGTCATGAGAGATGGGTCATGCTTGTGGGTTAATAGGCACAGAGGCAACGCAGAATTGGTTTCTGGCTGCAGTTTCACAGAATGCAGGCCAGTATTGAGCATGTAGAAATAATGCACATGAGGATGTGACCATCACATGACTCCCAAAGTTTACCTGCCTAGATTAGTGTTACTGCAGGATTGTTTGTTTTGGTTCCACATGATGATTTTACTTTATGAATATGGTTTATTTTGGGGGGAATAAGTCAAGCACTCCTGTCGATTCTGGAGTCTTTGATGTCAAAAATCTTAACAATCCAACAGCATTTGAGTTCTGCTGGGGTTTTTATTGATCGAGCTTATATTTCCTGTGAAAAAGACTTGGCATTTTATCTGCTTTGAACATCCATCCATCCATTTTCTAAACCGCTTATCCTACTGGGTCGCGGGGGGCCCAGAGCCTATCCCGGAAGCAATGGGCACGAGGCAGGGAACAACCCTGGATGGGGGGCCAGCCCATTCGCAGGGCATACTCGTACACCAGTCACGCACACATGCACAGCTACGGGCAATTTAGGAACTCCAATCAGCCTCAGCATGTTTTTGGACTGTGGGGGGAAACCGGAGTACCCGGAGGAAACCCCACGACGACACAGGGAGAACATGCAAACTCCACACACATGTTACCCAGGCGGAGAATAGAACCTGGGTCACAGAGGTGTGAGGCGACAGTGCTAACCACTGCACCACCATGCCGCCCCCTGCTTTGAACATAACAAACGTTAAACCTGTCACTTAAGTTCTATCCAGCTGGCTCATTGTAGTATTACCCAACTGCCCTTTTCTGGTACTGGCCTGCTCCTGAAACCTGTAATGGTTTGGCTGTTTCTCCTCTGCAGGTGACACCCATTTCTAAGAGGAGGAGCATCCACAGCAGAATGCTGCGGCCAGTCTCCAGGGCCTTTGGTAAGCAGTCATCGGTGACCTCATCCTTAATCAGTAGCAAATTACCTCACCAGTGAGCTATTATGTGATTTTGTTCCTGATTTGCTGGTCACCATCTGTCCATCAGAGATGGAGTTTGACCTGGATAAGGCCCTAGAAGATGTGCCTATTCATATCGAGGACCCACCCCTGCCGTCCAGGATGGAGACGCCACCTCCTCCACCTATAGTGGAAACACTTCCCTCAGAGGTGATAGAGGAGCTACCTTCAGAGGAGGCTAGCAAGCTGGAACACTACACAAAGCTCCGGCCCAAGAGGAACAAAAAGATGAAGTCCAGCAGTATGCCGGTGAGAGTGGCATCTTGACACTTCAGCCCTGGGGCTTGGTGGTGCGGTCACTACAGTAGTCACTTGGCTGAATGGATGCTGCAAGTTCGGCATACAATACAATACACTTACCAGGGTACACCTTCAGTCTTCAGAGACATCGGGTTTCTGTAGCAAATCCATGCAAGTCCATGATTTTCTGGAGATAATGTTATGTGCTGTACCTGGATGGGATGTAGAACTCTGTCTCCTTTCAGCTGACGAACAGCGGTCCCTCGCAGGAGGATGAGCAGATCGATCCCGCCGGAAGGGTGGATGAGGGCGTCGATGAGTTCTTCTCTAAGAAAATCACTAAAATCGGATCTAAGTAAGTTTAAGTGAAGGTTGCACTTGATTTTAGACCATATTTCATGCTGGTGTGACCGCCCAGCTTGATATGTGCTTTAATGGGTTCTGCTCCTTAACTGGAGAACTTCAGGTTGCCTTCTGTGATGAGGAAGGCTGCCACGCTCCTGGTCTCCTGGGCTAAGCTTTGTACATTCTGTTGCTCATAGGCGGTCGTCTCTTAAGAGCTCCAGCTCCCAAGAGCGGGACACGAAACGGGAATCTCGGAAGAGCGGGTTCCTCAACCTCATCATGTCCCGCTCCTCCAAGCACGACAAGGGCCAGCTGGCCCCTGCTCTGCCGGGGCCTACGGCAGCAGAGGAGCCGTTGTCCCCCAAGTGCTTGAGCTGGAGCTCCGCCCCCGAGCCGGCAAAGGTCAATGAGCCCAAGGCCCCTCCCACCGAGCAAGTCAGAGCGGTGGAACACCCCGAGGAACTGAAGGTTCCCGATTCCGTGGATCATCACTTGGAGGGAGAAGGGAAGGCCAGCCCCATGGGAGGCCGCCGTTGTAGGGTTCAGGTGATGGGCACCGGCCTCCTGGCTGAAATGAAGGCCAAGCAGGAGAAGAGGGCAGCCGGAGCACACAAGGTTGGTGTCCAGCTGGTGACCTTTTGAGGGTTTGGCCAAAGTTCCCATGATGGAGGAGATTTTGTTTTTGGATGGCTGGTTTGGGGTTGCAGGATCATCGAGTCTCAGACCTTGATTACCCTGGAGGACGGGTGTGAACTTTACAGAAACTGATAGTTTACTACTGAGTGGCCCTGAGATTATTGAGTTCAATAAATAAGAAAACAGCTTCTCAGAGCCTAAAAAATGCTTTGTTACCCGTTGTGGTCAGAGCAGTGCTGAGAAACTTGGATGACTTGAGGCAGGAGAAACAGGTTGTTGTTAGACAGTGCGGGTCTCACAGCAGACAGAGATATTTCCTTCCCTCTGTAGGAATGTGACAGCAGTTTTCTACATGAGATTAAACCCCATAATGTAGTACCATAATGCATTACTGCTGCTCCTAGTTCACTCTCACTTTTTTGGTCTTTTTTGCTCATCTATGTGGAAGTAGCTCCCTCTAGTGTCCGTGGTCTGTACCTGCAGATTTCGTCCCACTGCACTGAAATCCAGTGGATTTAAGATGACCATTTTAATTATACAGAAACTTTTTCTTTGATCTATTTGCGTACAGATGATGGTGATGATATTTTTATGGAGATGAGAGCTCTTCCTGAAGAATGAGGTGCTACTAACTTTTGAATCAGTTGATGTTGGTGTTCAACGACTGCGTGTGCTGATTTGTCACATCCTCACGCAACATTTCATCTCTTGCAGATGGTCAGCTCCCCTGCCTGTCCTGAGAAGCCCACAGGCAGTGACCCAGGTGGGTGCTGCTTCCAGCTTCATGTAAATTAACCTCCATGCTATCCATCAAATCATGGAGTGTAGGAGCGATTTCCCAAAAGCATCAAAGGTCATGAATTCCAATGTTGCATAAAAAATCACAAATGTCTCTTAATTTGCAAGCATCTGATTGGTGTGTTTTATTTGTCAAAGGGCGCCCAGCTCCACCAGACAGCAGGCCGTTAGGGGTCCCTAAAGGGGAGACTGTGACGGGCCCCTCAGAAAGGCCCCCCATGAGCGACGGGAAGCCGGAGGCTGCACCCAGGAGTCGTAATCCTTCCTGCAACCTCTCCCCTGTCAGCCCCAAGCCCCCGCCACTGAGTAGCAAGCCCTCCCTCATCAACAGGCCCTCTGTGCCTCAGAAACCTCGAACAAGCAGCAGCCGCAGCATAGGTATGTTGTGCACTGGAAGTGCTGGTTTTACCCTAGGAGATGCTTGGAGAGTCTTGGAGGGGTTGACTGTGTACTGGCTGCAGAGATGATGATGGTGGTGGTGGTGCCAACCCTGAAGAAAATAAATGTTAAAACAAAGATGACAGACGAACGTTTGCCTGGAGTCTCCTGCCTTAAGCCTCCCACATTACTTTTGTTTGCCATTTTAAGGTATACTGCTCTCCTGAGGCTCACAATTCATTTGTTTAATGAAAATCTCTTGAATGGTGCTTTAGACGAACACCCAGAGTCTCCCAGTGGGAATGTGTGTCCAAAGGTGTCACTGCTGCCACACAGCCCAAAGAGGACACCCTCGGACAGTGAGAAGGAGTGCCCAAGCAGCCTTCCCTTGTCTGTTCAGGAAGGTGAGTTCTGTCTGTATAAATAGACTGACTTGGTCTGAGACTGGATGGAAGCCGATGTAGCCAAACTAATGTCTTCATTAATAAAATTCTTAACATTCATACACATGAGGCTCGATGGATCAGAGGAAGTGGATTAAATGCCTGCAGAAAGCAGTCTCTGATTTAATCCCCCTGGCATCCTCACAATGAAGGGCTTTTGATTTGATCTGAATTTCTGCAGTCCTCTCATTTATTTAAATTTGATTCTTTCAAATGGGGGGGGGGGGGCGGGGTGTGCAGTGGGCAGCACTTTGCTTGTTTTCTTTGTGTCATTGTGGGGTTTCCTCCAGTTTCCCAGTTTCCCTGCCTCGGTCCACAAACGTGAATTGGAGCTGCCAGACCGTCTATTGACGTGCTTGTGTGTGTGAAAGGCGTTAGTACCCTTTGATGGTTGGTGCCCCGCCCTGGGCTATTCCCTGCCTTGTGTCCATAGCTTCCATAGACTCCAGACCCCCCCCCCCCCATCCTGCACCGGATAAGCGGGTACAGAAAATGGATGGATGCATGGATGTTTAATATCAGAGTTTTAACTTAATTTATTTGCTCATAATTCCTTCAACTAGTCACTTTTCGCATATCATGGAGGGCTTGTCGCTCGTTGTTCTGTTTCCTCCCAGCAGCAGATCCCCAGGGAGATGGGAACCCATTTGACTGTGACGCGGAAGCGGAGCGACCTGCCGCCACTGTGAAGCTGGCATCTCTGCGGCAGTGCTCCACCAGTGCCGCCGAGGAAGTGGACGAGCAAGAGCGCAGGAAGTCCCTCCCCCGACATGGTTAGACCAATCAAATGTTACCTTCCACCTGTCCGACACCTGGCCTTTGTTAATGATTTATGGGATTAATTTTTAAAAATGCACAACCTGAATCCTCCCAAAAGACTGAGCTCTGATACTGTAGAGCTGATCTTGCAGCTGATGACATGGAACCCCTAATATGACAACTGCATGTTCAAGTCTAAGGGGCAGCCCTACTGGTCCTGGATCTGTATCTGTGTTGATCTAGCTAACCTGCCATTTCCTCCAGATATGAGGGCTAGGCTGTGATGGAAAGAACATGTGTTTTATGCTGTTGCGGGATATGGTGCCCCCCTAGTGTTCATCTATTCACACATTCTGTGGTGGCACTCCTAGAGCGACCAGCCTCCATAGCGGATGCTACTGGGCACCAGAGTGGGGGATCCCTCTGCACTGAGGACGGAGGCCCCAGGACCAAGGACAGAGACAAGAACCAAGAAAGAGAGTCTACAGAAGCTGAGGAGGAACCTGAGAAAGACATTTTTACATAAAAATAAAGACTGATGTGTAAGACACAAATGCATGCTGCCACCTCTTTGGTTGTTCAGAAATGCACAGAAAAGAGCCAGTGTTTTTCAGAAGGCTGTTTCTCCAAGTCCATCCTACGATTCCCTCACATGTACCGAACCCTGATGACCGCATGTCCTGAAAAAAGCAGGTTTACGGGCAGCTGTACATATGAACGTTTAATTACTTCCTGGCCCAAAACCACGCTATCAGTGTTTTGTTGCTGTTTTGAAATGTGATTTTTAGGGTCTGGTCATGTTTGGGTCACCAGGCCCGCAATACAGGGTCAATATTAACCAGCTTCCTTTCAAAAAAGTGATCAGTCGCGTTCCCAGATGATCAAAGTCTCCTGTAGATTGCAAATTAATCTTAAAAAATCTGTTTCTTCTGAGCATCTGAAGTAAATTCAGCTTCACTGTCTTTTTCCCCAAATTACTGTTTGTAGATAGTCTGTGAATGTATACTTGGGGGGGGGGGAGGTAATTATGGACAGCGCAATGTGTAATATGTGGGTTTGTGTCGGCGTGGCTGGACATAGAGACAGCTGTGTCTGAAAAGGGTTGACGTA
>JABFEA020000050.1:6001464-6017765 GCA_019775915.2 Cyphomyrus plagiostoma | reverse complement strand
CAGGACCTGTTTGCCTTGGGTGACCCTACCAGGGGCATAAAACCCCGGGCAACTTAGCTCCTGGGATCATTGGAACAATCAAACCCCTCCACCACGATAAGGTGTCGGCTCCAGGAGGGGGAAATGGATTATGAGGAACATTTTTGTAGCATTGGGGGTGCAATAATGTTGTTTGTACCTTGGAGATGTTCCTGGAGACAGATTTCTGTCTGGAGATGTGGAGATTTGGCAACTCTGTAGTTTCTAAATTTCTTATATTAAAGACCATTATATTTCTATTAATATAATTAAAACTAAAATCATGCCTTTTTCTGTTGAAATGTGTCTTATTTATACCATAGGCTATTGTTTCACGGGTGATGTGATTAATACCATAACTCTCGGATAAAAAAAGGATATGTCGTACTAATATGGTACAGATCTCGGCAGATACACTACTCCTATATTTTAAAAACAGACAGGCAAGCCATTTGCCATTTGCACGCAGTGACAGACCGGTCATTATCTGCTTCCCGCAGAGCACCCCAATAACAGCGGGCAGCAGGTGGACGTGTGACACAAATAGCGGCCGTCAGCCTAAGGCCAAGTGACAGTGGCGATGGGGCGGGGCTAAAACGCAGCTCCACGTGTAGGAAATGCTCTCGAGGAGAGATCGGCGATGAACAAACCCACACTATCAGTTTAAATGTGATTATTCTCTGTGATTTGCCGTTGGCGCCGCTCAGCAATTCAATATCGACTTTAACAGTGGAAATGATGCTCATCTCCCTGTTCTTCATAATTAGTTGATAGGGTGTGTTTTGGCCCACATTCTCTGGTTACGCCTTTTTCATGTTAAAACGTGTTTATGGGCTACAGATGTAGATTCTATAATACTTCAGGGTTGTCGGGCAGGCTGATGTACCATAAATCACTGCAAAGTGCAATGTTGGTGCGGGTTAATGTTGTCTTGCTTTTGGAGATTAACAGTTGGGACTCTTGGAACAGCTGAGGATTTGTAAGGAGTCCTTACCTGTGCGTTATAAAAAGGTCTGTTCATTGGGTGATGCATGTTGCTCTTAAAACCTTTTAAAACTTTAAATTCACATTCTTTGGGGGAGAAATTGTGATGCAGAATATTTATGGTTTGAACAATTTCTTCAGCGCATGATTTTACCATATTTGGCAAAATTTCTTGTACGACGTCTTAGAACTGCAGACATACCCGATCAAACCATAAACCATAATGAAAGTATACCTACATAATGCAAAATTGTGACGAAATCTGGATTTCCTCATTAAAACTCATTTTCTGATTTAACTTATCGTTTTACGTATTTAACTGAAGCTTCTGAACGTGATTTGTCGCGCAAGCTTTGAGCGACCTCTAGTGGTCTTCTGTACCGAATAATCCGTTTTGGTCTGAATATGTCTTATTACAGAACGTATGTTTTGTTTTCAGGTTCTCCGTGGATGTCAGGTTACAGCGTGCACAGGATCATATTGTTGTAATCCAGAAAGACCAGAGTTGGGTTTATTTATATCTTTGAAGTATTTCAGGTTTTTATCTACGACACTGACTATCCCATTTGGATTTAATGTAGCCACTGGTTAAGTGCAGCCGGGTATTTTGGTCGGAGTCTGCACTGAAGGTCATTTAAAATGCGTTATAATTACGTTTAAAGCATGTCATGTAAACATGGAAATCATTGCCTGAGTAATTAAGGGGCCGACGTGGAGCACAGACCTGCGCGCCCACGTTCCCGACACTGAGACTCCCCTGAGACTCCCGACCCTGAGACTCCCGCTCTACATGGTGACACTTTGGCCACTGAGGGGGAAATGTACGGAAACATTTTAGCTGGAGCGCTGAAATCTAATAACGAATTAAACATTTATAATATTACATTGCTAACGTTGAATGCCCCTACTTAAAATAATCATAATCTTCTATTTTATGTACATTAAACTCATGTTCACTGATGTTTACAACGTTTGAGTGAATGAAGTACTGCGGTACTGTGGCATCATCGGCGGCGGTCCTTGTGAATCTCCAGATATGAATGAAAGAGGAGGCGCGACGCTGGAGCGCGCCCGGTGTCGGGGACGCGCAGCAGCCAGAGCGCGCGGAGAAGCGGGGCCAGCTGTGCACAACTTAAGTCACCGAAAGTCGCTTCGTTTCGCTTATCTTTCTCCGACCATTCACACATATAGATACATATAGCCGATAACCGTTTTTGCTTTTCTTAATACAGCTTGTGTGTATTTCATACCAGCTGCACATGGGATTTTTTTTTCAATATGGGAAAAACAGATTTTAAATTGTCTCTTTTAAGGTTTTTGCCCTGGGTTTTGAGGACAGCCACTTCATTTTGATGCCGTAATTTCTAGTTTATCGGGAAGCTGTTTTTCATTTTTATTTTTGAAGTATTCCTATCAGTTGACATTTTCGATGCTTTCTTACCTGTGACTGACGGAAAATGGAGGCTGTGTTGGAGAGGGAGTGCGGTGCGCTTGGGGGGCTTTTCCACACCGTTATCAGCGACATGAAGGTAGGAGAGCCGCTTAAAAACCCAACTCAGATCTAGTGCCGTGTGTGACAGCGCGGCTTTTTCAGCGCAAAACTTGCACGCGACACCTTATCATCGAATATACCGGTACACGTTTACATTGCTGCTAATTGTTATCCGTCTCCCAACTGCTAATATTTTATTTTTTTATTTGATATTTTTATTGGCTGTCAGCGGCTTAAACCCTAAACCGTTTTATGATATGATCTAGACATCGTTAGTCTATGGTTGCTCTCATTCAGAAAATCGTTTCTGTCAGCTAATTGTAACATGCAGATGGTTTGAGGGACCTAGAAGGAAACTCCCGAAACTTGGACCAGCTTAAGCGAGTTGCCTGATGTGTGGTTATAGCGGAGGACTTTAATTAGACTATGCCATTTAGGCGACCTTACACACTAGGAATTGTAAAATGGCATTAGAAATATTGCAGTAAAATGTTTATATAGTATTTAGGGTTGGGTGGCTTTGCTATGGTTTGCTGTGTTTGTGGGGTGTTGTTGCTGGATAATATGTTTAATGAATGTCTAATTATAAGTAGTGCAGAAAGTTAACTGAGTTAATCATGCGCCTTTGACAACAACCCATAGAAATAAATTATTGCAACGTTTTGAAATATTATTACTATACACAGTCTCGTCATTTAAACTGATATGACGTTTTCAATGAACGGTTTGGGCTAGACATGATTAACAAGGGTCATCTTGGTTCAAAAGTCAGCTATAAAGCATAATGCTGTTTTCGAATCGGAGTTTTCATATGCCTACTGCCGGTTGTCAATAGGCGAAAATGTAATGAGACTCCCTTTGACATGTATAGGCTACCAAATGCACAGGAAATCATGTTCAGTGATGAAAAATTCAAGTCGAGTTCTGGAGATAACTTATACAATAACGATTGTTTTTCTTATCACATGACTACCCAGCACTGTTTATGCGTCCATATTAATACGAGCAATAATCTGTCTAAAATTAACCGGCATCTAATTATTTTATGCAAATTATACACATCAGGCATAGTGCTGTTAATTGCCACAGATGGCGGGACTGAAGAGAACTAATTCATTGACATAACCGGCTAAAATATTCATTGAGAAATATAAGCAGGCTTTGCTGTTATTGAAAGCCAGTACACCCCGTATTTTCAATTAAAACAGTCGGGATTAACCTTCTCCTGTAGTCTTTGAGCCATTTACCGGAGATTGCTAACCGTTTAATGTAATTGCAAATGCAGACGTTGGACACGTAGAACATTTTCGGCGTCAGAAATTGATTCTGCCCCGAGGTACCTTTGTCTTTCATTGCTTTTGTTTGAGATGTACTTGCCGTCTAGGTAGTGTTTTCATAAGTGACTGTTTTATACATAACAATTGTATAAGTTCAGTCAGTGGTCCCTGGGGACTGTGCTCTTTCAGGTCTCCTCCTGGTAACATGGTCTTTGATTGTAACCAATCTCCTAACCCTCCTGCAGATGTTTCCTGGTACCAGATGCAGGTCGTTTCTGCGGCTTTGTGTTGTAGGTCTACTTGCGGATGCTATGCTTCCTGACAGTGGGGGGGACGATGGCCCCACTGTTTTGTCTTGTACGCTTATGTGTGAGTTTGCTGCGTCCCCGTTCGACCTCGAAGGTTTCAGTCAATTGTTTTCTTGTCTTTCAAGGTCACCCTCATTGTCCCTCTAAATATCTGTAGGTGTTTGTAGGTGGTTTGTTCCAGTCTCTCACACATAATACAAAGAACTGGGTATTTGTACTACATCTGGTTACGTGTAAGCAAAGTGTCCTTAAACTTCAGACTGATCTTGCTGGTAGAGACTACTGACATGATGCAGTACAGTGAGCTGGTGGACGCTGTTTGTGAGGTGGTTTCTTTTTGCCTGTCTCCTCAGAGCAGCTACCCTGTCTGGGAGGACTTCATCAGCAAGGCTGGCAAGTTTCAGTCCCAGCTCAGGTTCGTGGACATCCTTCCCTGGGACCCGGTACACACACACGTCCAACTTTTAGGCCCTATTGAATGATGTGCAGAAAGACTTAATTTCTGTTCTAGAATAAGCCCATTTCCACTCTATAATTAGCTTATTTCCACTCCAAAATAAGTGTATTTCTGATCCAGAATAGCCTCCGCGTAAACTTTAAGGCAGTGTTTCTCAACCCAGTCCCTGTGGAGCCCTAAACGGTCCACATTCCTGCTCTCTCCCAACTCTTTGCCAGACAGTCAAATCTATCTATCTATCCATCCATCCATTCATCCATCCATCCATCTATCTATCTATCTATCGTGTGTGTAAAAATCCACTCTTAAAGCAATACATAAATGTAAAAGTGTATAAATAATGCAAGAATAAATGAGATGAAAGCACAGCTTTGTGCATTTATGTAATGTCTGAATATTAATGACCAGAACTAGTATCCTTTACTGGGATATTACTGATTGTCATGTGAAGGCAGTATTGGGCTGCTGTGTCGTTGATGGGGGAGGGAGGTCTCATAGGTACTGGTGGGCGGGGTTATGTGAAGCCGGTGATGCATCATGTATGCTCCTCCCTTTCAGGACCACTGTGGTGGCAGCTGCAGCATTCCTGGATGCCCTGCAGAAGGTGGCTGACCTGGCCATGGGTGCGCGAGGTGAGCAGACTGTGTGTGTGTGTGTGTGTGTGTGTGTGTGTGTGTGTGTGGAGAACAGAATGAAGAATGGAATCACCACTGGCTCCGTCAACATCTAGCAGGACCCCCCAAACAGCTCTGACACATTTCGAATGCTGGTGCCCACTTAACATACCCAAGGATGGCATGCTTGTAATGTGTCTTCAGGGGCTCTTGAAAGTTTGGGGGGGGGGGGTGGTGCTGGTTGAATGGTTGCCTAATTAACGCCCTATCAAGACTTCTTGTAGCACATCATCATACTCATGCTTGCAGTTTGCACTTGAGAGAGTGAATCAACTTATTTGAGTGAGTGCATTTATGTGTGTCGCAGTGAATCCCCTTGTGTATGTTTATATGTTAGAGAGTGAATACACTTGTGCCGGCGTGTTGGGTGTGTGTGAGAGTGAATCCACTCGTGTGACGTGTTTGGGAATTAATCTGTTTGTGTGGGTGTGTTATGGAGGATGTACAGCCTGATGTCAACTCTGATCCCCTGGAGTCACATCCTGCTCCTGAACAGGGGCCTGGAGAGACACGGCTGGCTGTCGCGGAAGCTACGGCGGTTTGGTCATTCTTTTTTTTTGTCAATTCCTTTATTCTGGCTCTGCTACCAGTCAGTGCCCTGTCCTGGCTCTGCTCTCTTGTTCAGTCCCACTCAACCTATATTGCCTCATTTCCACCAACGTGGTTCTAGAACCAGTGCCAGACTTTTTCCCAATCCGGAACTAGTTCCGCATGTTTCCACTGCGAACAACTGACCCAGTTGCGGCAGTTAAATAATTGCCAGATTTTTAGCAGAATAACGTTACATCATATGTTTTTATTCTGTGGAAAACGAAAGATCGATTTGCTGGCCAGCTTTAGTAATCAATTATCAACACGCCACAGGTCCAATAAATAAAATATTGCAGGGCTCAAGTGGGGAAGAGATCAGGAGGCAGACAGCAAAGTTAGATTTTTAGCAGACTGTTTTATTGCATGGCCCTTAATAGGACAGCGGTAGGACAGGGAGAGACAATAAAGTCGTGTACACACACAGACTGGGGAGAAATACTGCCTTTAAGGAGACAAAAATGGAGACAGAGCGTAACGAGTCGAACTCTCAATACTTTGTTTTTTTTTTGTTTGGCAGCTTATAAAACCTTAAAAACAGAAGCAGATAAAAATAAATCCATAAAATAAAATACATGTGAACCTTTACTCTCACCTCCACCTACATAACGCTAGTTTACTTTGGATAATTTCACCTCCTTTTTTTGTTCTATAAACAATGTTTATAAGCAGTGTTACTCATGGAGACTTCACATGTCATCATTTTATATGTCGTTCAGCAATGCTCTTAAACGACCAGCGGTTACCGTAAGATGCCAGTGCCTGGCGGAGGTCTTACTGAGCGCACGGAGCTTGCAGTCCCTCCCCGTTCTGCCTGCGTTTCCTGCTCTAGTGGTGCTCGCTGCTCTAAAAGCAAGACATTAGCCTCCCATTAATCACCCGCACCAGGAATCTGGCGCTAATCGCTTCATAATCACGTAAATGTGGATGTGTCACCCCACAGCGACACCTCTCTGCCTTCGGGACTCGTCACGGCACAGAGGACCAAAAAGCCGAATGACGCGCAGAGATATTCTCACGTGTTTGGGGTGGAGGGAAAAGCAGCAGCGCAAAGGGTTGGCTTAAGGTTTCAGGAGTGGCCCTGTTGTTTACACTGCCACCTGAAGCTTGTTTTACTTTCATTTGGATGTTGTCATCATACAGAGGTTAGGTGGGGTGGGGGGGGGGTGTCTGTACTGGCAGAAATTGGAGGATATCCAGCAATAAGGTACAAGTGGAAAAGCCCAGGGTTTAATGGAAGCGCCACATGTCAGCTGACAGGCCCGGTTCTGCTTTACCTGTCAGCTTCAGGTTCTGCTTCTGTTGTGATAGCCAGTGCAGATCCACCATGACTGTCCACCGCTAACATTTCTGCAGAGCAGAGGAGTGCTATGTAATTCATATGGGTTTAGCCCTGTTGGCATTTCAGTAATTTAATATGGATCCTTTCTGCAGATTACAGGATTGTCCTCTTGCACGCACTTGTCTCCCTAAGATTTATAGCCTTAGAAACACAGTTTAGGGGTCAGGGTTAAGTTTAATGGTGGTCAGAGAATCCAAGTGCCATCCTCTTAGGGGTGCTGCGATGTCATCGAACCCTGTTTAGGGGTGATGTGATATCATTAACCCCAAAGGAGATGTTCTGTGCAGAATCAGCTTGCATTGGAAGCTTCCTCATCAGTCCTGTTGCCGCCATTCATCATCAGTGATTCTGAAGCTGTTGTTGCAGGCCCTTTATCACCATGGAACCCATGCCAAGAAGATATCCCCATCTTTAGGAATGTTGCCCCCTTTATCCTTTATGTTGGCTTGGCGGACCGCATGGGTGTAGTGAACATTTAGTCTGACAAGGTTCCCAAATCCTTTATGTCCTTTTGTCTGGGACCCTGTAGTTATTATAGCAGGGTTGCATTAAACCTGCCTGCATTTGGGGATCTGCTGCACTTGCCACCATTGAAGCGCCTTCGGAATGGGAAGGAGCTAATGGCAGCTCAGCGTCCACACGGTGCATGGAGACAGACGGCAAGCAAGCTGGAGAAGAGGAGCAGGGCTCTGTACAGATGGCCGACCCCATGGGCCTTTGGTATCGCCAGAGACTGCCGGCAGCTTTTGTGAAACCGGGTTCTACCAAGTATAGGAAGCCAGCTCCAACCAAGTATCAGAAGGTGGATCTAACCATATGCTGGGTATAGTCATGTATCTATACACTAGAAAGCTGTGTGTGACCCTCACCTGAAGAGCTACTCCTGATCTTTCTGTCGCTGAACCATGATACAAAATTTATCCAGATCTCACATACAAGTAAATAACGATAGTATCTGAGAGATTATTATTTTTTTAATACTGTTATTTGGAAACTTTACAACAGTAGAGAAATTCCCTTGGATTATATTCATTGAAGTACCAGGTTGGGCAGAGTAAGTGATTTCAGCCTGTTACACCGGTTCTTCGGCCTTGAGCATCTTGTGTAAGGAGTGTGACATTTCTGCTGGGTTTATAGAGTCCTTCCCTTAGCTGGTAGCTGGAACCACGCTGAACCTGCTGCACGCCCAAAGTATCGCTTCACTTTGGCACCTGCTGAGTACGGCACACTTCCTCTGCCCTGCCTTTGGGTGATTTGTACGTGACAATGCCTTGTTGTAGCCATGTGTACACATAGCTGCGAATAATGTCAATAACGGCCTTTATGATGTGCTGCCTACGTCGAATTAATTTAGGAGCAACGAAAGGTATTCTTTACGGGAACTTATGTACCTTTCTTCTTCTCTCAGGTCTGACGACGGGGTGTAGTGTGTGATATCTGAACTTCGTGGATGCAGATTACCCAGAATGCCCAGAGGGCTTTCTCTTTGTTATCATAAATCCAGGTTAAACTGGTAGCTTTGTAAGCACCTCATCCTTCCATGTAGCTTACATAAAATTCTGATTAGTGCCAGATTCCTGGTGTGGGTGGTTAATGTCTTGCTTTAGCATAGATGTGATTCGTTGGCTCGCTGCTGCACCTTGCTGGTTTTTATGAATACAATATGTCAGAAAAAACCCATCTCTGTCCAGTCACATGCAGTTACTTTAAGGTCGTGATGGGCAGCTAGCGGCTCAGTGGGATAAGCCTCTGTGCCCCTGGTGCCTTGGCACATCTGCGGGTCCTTCAGCGAGGCCCTTAGCCCCCAGCTGCCTGGGCGCTGCTGTGGGTGGCTGCCTTTCACAGCCAGCTTACTCACACCTACAGAGATCAAACTAGGGGAGGCGTAGAGAGAGTTTGCCCATGGGGATCAATAAAGTATCTCATTATTATTATTATTATTATTATTATTATTATTATTATTAATAAGTGCTTATATAGTAGTGCACAGACCACCCAAAGTCACCAAAAAGGCTTTATGGCATTATACAGTTCTAATTAAAGTACATTTCTAAGTACAATTATAATTTACTGATGCCAGGGTGCACAGGGGTCTTTGTCCCACTGTAAATAAGTTGGGGTCCACGTTTCATCATGGAGGTATCCTTCTGTTTAGCACATTTTTTGGTTTTTGGACCTGAAGAGGAAGTGTGGGCAGTGTGGGGGTTGAGCAGCTGCTGTTCTCCGTTCGCTCCAGCCGCTGAGTGACATCACACTCCCTGTAGTGACAAGACTGGTGTTTCAGTGCAGCTGTTTGCGACCATGGTGTGGAGAGGATTTACACCGTTAGCTGTTTTTTTAAGGGCTTGTAGATCACTCTCTGCTCGAATTTCATGTGGGTTGGCAGCATAGAAGAACCTCAGTATATTTTTTTTCGAGACTGAGAGAATCCATTTACCCCAAAGTGTTAATAGCTTTCTCAGACCTCCAGATGAACTCCTGTTAGTGAGGGATTAAGAATCATTAAATGGAGTGTAAAATATCTGCATGCAAGCCGACTTAACGGCTTCGGTGGAAGGAAATCTCACAAGTGATATTTATTTGCTTTATCTGATTTGGAGGTGATTTCTTACTCTAGATTCCAGATGAGCCTTGACACGTTAAAACTGGGTGTTTGCGATGAGTAACCCGTGTTTTACTATCGATAGGCGCCTGTTTCTGTTTACACACGAAACTTGTACAATACCTTCGCACAGATAAGTGGCCTTAATTCATGTGCTGGTTAGAGTTTGACCACGCTTGCATTATAAGAACTTTCATTTTTTCATTTATTTTGTTTTTGCGTTATTACTCATGACCTGCTGCAGCTGCTGGGTCATTTGAAGCCGCACTGGTTGAGGATGTCATCGGATGTCATATTTTATGTCGTGTAGGTGGTGAGGTGATTTTACGCTGTATTTAAGCTTTGGGTTGGTCTAACATGCAGCTGAATAATTGAACGGCGCCCTCTGCAGATGAAACCCACCGTCAGATGCCCCCCCACAGGCCCGCCAGACTGGTTTCGTTTGCGGGAATCAAACGGCATTATTTACTGTGTCTGAATCGGCAATGAGGACCTTGAGCGGAAAGCGCTAGATGCCGGCTAATAAAAGCTAACGCCACGGCTGCTTCGTTTTGCTGCGCTCACCCTCACCCCCACCCTCCCCTGGAGTCATTGTAAATAAAACATGTCTTTACTGGCGGCTGCCATCGTCACGGCAGTTGTTTCCTCAGAGAACTGTGGCCATGTTTCTATCGCGTTGAGAGCGATAGCTGTCAGCAGTGGACACTTTGACACGTAACTCCTGCCTCACGCAGGCATTCAGCCATGCTGTGAGAGAGACAGCAACCTCATAACGGCATAATGAACCCCCGTACTCTGCCAGCAGGGGGCCGTCTGTGCCCTTTACCTTTCCAGCCATCTGCCATGGAAACGAGGCCCCTTCGGGCAGTTTGGGGGGCAGAGAGGCCTTGTCTCCGCGGTTGAGGAGGCACAGTGGGGAGGGGACTGTTTCCCACAAATGGCAGGGGGGCACAGCCTGCTTCCAAGCCCGCTTCCCAAGCCTGTGGTCCACACAGCAGCCACTGAGCACCCCCCAGATCTGAGTCAATCAGGAGAGACTCTCCATGGCCTCACCAGAGAACTGGGCCCGCTTGACCATCGGCCACTGAATCTGGGTCGAGGTGCTCATTCGTGTCCGGTTTGGAAAATATGTTTTTGCTCTGGAAAGCAGTCCCCTTTGGCTGGAAGGGGACTGATGAACAGCCTGCATTATGGGATAGATCTGGTTTCCCCGTGGGGGGCTGTGGTGGCAGCCCAAACCATACTGCTGTTAGGCTCTGCTAAATATGAGCAGCTTTCCCCTTGGTCCTGGTAGGCCGTGAGGTGCCAGAGGGATGCTGTGCCCCACGGAAGGCTAGCAGAAGATCTTGAGACCTTCTCGTTAAAACTGGGTCATGTTGATTTGAGGTGGAGACGCAGTGATGCTTTTCCCAAAAAAAAAAATTGAAAATAAAATTTGTACAAGCGCATCAGAATGGGTTTTTTGGGATTTAAACTGGCACCCTTCCGGTCACAGCTATGGAGTCTCATCCCACCAAACCACACACCACCCTCCCTAGTGCTTATCATCTCAGCATCTCACTCTGAAAGGTACATTTCAGCTCCACTACCAGAGTAGGAGTTGCAAAGTCACACAGAAGTAGCAAGAAAAATTCAGTAGAAGAATCTGGCAGATGGAAGCAGGTGCCGGATGGCATTGAGGGTAACTGGCTTGTTTTGGCCCGTAATGCTCACTGCTGTTCACCATGCAGAACCAAATGGAATCGGATACCAAACCATATAGGCTCAGGTACAGCCTCAAACAGAATTTTATGCTAAATCATATCCTGCACCAACTGGGCTCAACCGTGGAACCAAATGAACCAAACCAAACAGGCCCAAGCATGTCATCTGTCGCAGCCTCTTATGTAGAGTGTGGGAACACACCACCCAGGATATAGGGCCTAGACCTGCACTCTTTGGAGCACTATGTGATTCGGCCTTTGGACTTTTTCTCTTGCCACCTGTTTTAGTCCTGATTGAATGTTCTGGGGTTGTAGGGGGGTTGGAAAGCATGAGCCTTGGTCTCCCGATGGTCTTCAGAGGAATGCCGGCCGAGCTGCATGTGCCAGGAGCTTCTTGGCCATGTGCTCTTCCTGACGCCTGTCCCATATCACTCAAGATCCAAAATCCCAAACAGACCTGTGGTGCGCTTCTGCCTCGGCAAAGCAAGCATTCAGGCAAATCAGCAATGACCCCAGGACCCAAGAACCTTTTCCAGCCTGCCCCTCAGAAAAGGGGAATTCTGGGTAGAATAAGGCCTCGTATCCACCAACACGGAGTTAGTGCCGGGCTGGTTCTCGCTCGGTGTCTTTTGAGAACCAGCCTGCGTTTCCACTGGTTTCAAAAAAGAACAGAACAGAAATGTTACTTAGGCAAAAGTGAAAGTAAAGTAAAGATTGATCTGTATTTCGCTTTTGGATTTATTTTACCACACAGAAATAAAGGTTTCTGCAGTATGACTCGTTGTGCCCTCTCTCCATTGCCTGTATCCACTTTTGTCTCCGTGAGTTTATTCTCACTCGCTGTTTTGCTGCTGTCCTGTTAAGGATCGTGCAGTAACAGTCCGCAAATAACTAAACTTGGCTGTCCGCTGATGATCTATTCACCACTGGAACGCTACAATATTATATTTATTCAACCCGTGACATATTGATACTTTATCCTTAAACATATTTATAGTTTATTATTAAATCTTGCCAGCAGATTGAACTTCCGTTTTTCATAGAATAAAAAAACATGACACAACGCTGCATCATTTATGTGAATTATGCAAGTGTTTTAGTGTGAGTTAATATTTTACGTAAAATAATACAGCCCATACTAATTTAAGCTATTTTATGATTTATCTTATATAGGCTCCCCCGTCTGCATGTGTAATTTCTGCTTGCTGTTTTACCGCTGTCCTTTTAAGGACCAGGCACTAAAAATTGAACTTTGCTGTCCGCCTCATAATTTCTTTGCCACTGAAATGCCATAATATTTTATTTATTCGACCTGCAACATATTTATACTTTATTATTAAATCTGGCCAGCAGATGCACCTTTTATTTTTTCTCGGAATACGAAAACGACGTAACCTTATTCCGCTAATAAGCTGGCAAGTTATTTCACTGCCAGCACTGTTATTAGACTAAACTAAATCGGTTATGTATTGTATTTTCCCGATATACGGGAGGTTTTTAGCCCGTCTCACTTTCGCCGACGTCACGGTGCCACGTTCTGAGCCCAGCTTTCTGTGGTGCCTACTGGAGCCGATTTTTTTACTGGCCCAGGGCCATTTTTTTGCGGTGGAAACCAGTGGAACCAATGCCAGATTGGGAAAAGGTCCGGCACCGCGTTGGTGGAAATGAAGCACCAAGTGAACAAGGGAGGGGGAATGGGTCAATCCATTTCTGCTCAGTCAGTTGGGCTCCTGTGTCCAGTAGCCAGTGGCAAGTACACACATCACGTCTGAGCTGCTTGTCCAGCAGAGGGTGACAGGTATTATTAAACCATAATTTAATAAATGACACTGAATGACTTTACAGGGATAGGGCTGCTTCTGCAGTGTTCAAGCCGCTAGCACTGGGGTATGAGGTAGCAACAGTCAGACAGACTGTTTTTATACACCTCTATAAAGGAAGACTAGTTTATATTTGCAAAAAGGACGTAAGAGTTATATGATCTCATCTTGTCCCTTGCATCATTTCACACTTTGCTTTCTGTGGAATTGAAACCTTGTAATGCATGCATGATTACAGCCGTGCACAGTCTCATGTGTCCTGTTGAATTCAGCGCTTGCCACGATGGACTATAAACTATCGCAATCGGCCGCTGGCTGCGTGCAGGATGACATAATGCGTATTTGGGTTTGACCGCGAGGGGCTGGCTGTACATCCACGCCCGGCTTTGAGATTCCTGCACGCTCGCAGTGCAGTCGCTCTGAACGAGCGGAGGTGGCCACATTTGGGGTGGAGTAGGTGGCCGGGGGTTTTGAAGGATGCGGGATTGTGTCACTGCACCATGGCTGCAGGCTGGTCTAAGGAAAACCATCACAATGCGTGTGGATTCCAGCGAGTGTGATTCTGGCACTCGGATCTAATTGGTCCGTCGTGGGGGGCAGTGACCAGCGTTCCTTAGGCGTGACTGTATTCACATGCTGCACGACCCCTCGGGTCTTATTGGTTTAATACGGTTGGCCTCTGGAATGTCAAGACTGCTCAGACGCCATGGCGACAGACCAGCAGGCGATGAGGTCTCGACCCCCCCCACGCCTGTGTCCGTCTGCATTCCACAAGTCGCCCGGCCAGTTGGCCGCCGCCACACCGTCCCTGGCAGCCAGGGGGTGTCCGTCTGACGATCCCAGGTATTGGGGGGGGATTGTGGTGTTTGACCTCACAGCAGCGCCACCTGTCTCTGTGACCCAGGGAGTAGGTGACCTGACCTCAGCTTTAAGGAGGGAAGGGGTGCAGATTCTCTGCAGACTGATTAAAAATACACTTAGAGACAGTCGATCGGTCCACCCCCCTGCCGTGCCTGTCCCACACTCTGAGGTTTTACTTCAGAATTTGCATGCTGGCAGTTTAACATGCACAGATCAGCTGACACCTTCCTGTCGTGTTCCCCTCACATCTGATCATGTGTGCCCTTTATCACTGGGTTGTTTCCTCGGTTTTGGATGGAAATGTCTATTTTGGCCTCTTCCTCATCAAAGATACACTATTTTGAGGTTGAGGCCCCAACCAAATCGCAGCCCAGAGCTGAGAAGCCCGGATTCGTTGTCGGATGCAACTGAAAAACGTACAGTACAGTCCAGGATTTTCCAGGAATGAATGGGGCTCTTCACCAACAGGCAGTTTGCTAAACCGACGTGCTGTCAGTAGGGCATCATTGCATTCGTCCCGGCTGTCAGAGGTCTCATCACGTGATTTCTCAGTAAGGGAAAGCAGCCAGCATTTCCATGGTATCTTTAACGTCACGTTTTTCAGACAGGTGCCAGTTTGCATGGGGACTCCAGCTCCGCAGCACTATGAGATTGCTGAGTGTCCTTGGCTGTACATGAAGAACATCATTTAGAAGCCCAGTCACGTAGTAGTGAGTCCGGAATGTGATGCGTGTGGTAACATTCAGATGGCATGACAGACAAACCCCCCCCTTTAGGACAGACATGCACAAAAGTGAGATTCAGAATGCCGGGATTGTTTTAGGGGCAGCACGTGAGATGTGGGCCTGGAGTGAGGGTCCAAACGGCCCTTTCCGGCAGGTGACTCCCTGGCCTTAAACGGTCCGTCGTTATGCTGCCTAATTAAAACCACCCCCCTTACCTCCGTAAGCGAGAGGAGGTCAGCACTTTGCTTGATGGCCAGACAGCAGCTGGTGGACTGGCTCTAGACATCTGAGCCTTTTTTAAGAGCTGAAAGTCTGTGAAATTCTTTACATTGGATGTTGAGCAGCGAAAAATAGCTTCCTGTAAGTGTGGTATATTGCATCAGGGTTTTGATCTGGGCCTCATACCTAAAGGTTGCTGGTTTAAATCCCAGAAGGGGCCTGTGAGGACCCTTCTGGTTTCTGTGCCAGATCTGTAGGTCCCAAGTTTGGATCATATAATGTAATGTAAGAAGATCCCTGTTCCGGCCGCAAGATGCACACAGATGATAGATTCTGCTCTAATGTTCGCATTTAGCATTTTGAATCAAAGGGTACATATGCTTGCGGTGTGAGGTGATACGCTGACAGCTGACTATCTGGACATGCTTCTCCATCAAACTGCTCAAATAACAGGAAGCACCCGATCTCTCTCTCCGTCAAGCTGCATTTTAGCACATGTTTACAAGAAAATCATTTTTCTAGGGGGAATTTTTAAAAACAGTAAAAATGCTTGAAATGCAAAAACTCAAGCACTGAGAATGCAGAGGATGATTCCCCGGTCTCCTCGGGTGGTGGTCAGAACAGAACCCAGGGGAGGAGGGTGTAGATTATGGGGTGGCAGCATTTGTTGCATAAGAGAGCAGGATGGGATGTGTGGAAGAAAAGCTCCTGTGGACACGCACCCACGCGTACAAATGGCCACTTAAAGAATGTTATATTTTCTCACCCCACCAAACCACATGAGGAAAGTTTGAGCAATTTCAGACGCTGATCAGACCAGCTATGATCGGTGGGTCATTCTCCACACTCTTATAGAGCTTCAGATCACTGGTTCTGATGATTTTTTAACTTCATTACATTTACATATTTAGCAGACACTTTTTTCCCCAAAACGACATACAAGTGAGGCAAATGGCTCACAGTTAGCATACTGCAAACATACAGTACGTGCTGCTGAGGAGTGGACTAGGCATAAGGGTAGCTAGGCTGAGCTTCCAGTGAATGTACAGGTACAGCTAGGCTGAGCTTCCAGTGAATGTCCAGGTACAGCTAGGCTGAGCTTCCAATGAATAGCCAGGTACAGCTAGGCTGAGCTTCCAGTGAATAGCCAGGTACAGCTAGGCTGAGCTTCCAGTGAATGTCCAGGTACAGCTAGGCTGAGCTTCCAGTGAATGTCCAGGTACAGCTAGGC
>JABFEA020000050.1:5979094-6001364 GCA_019775915.2 Cyphomyrus plagiostoma | reverse complement strand
CAGTGAATGTACAGGTACAGCTAGGCTGAGCTTCCAGTGAATGTACAGGTACAGCTAGGCTGAGCTTCCAGTGAATGCCCAGGTACAGCTAGACTGAGCTTCCAGTGAATGTCCAGGTGCAGCTAGACTGAGCTTCCAATGAATGTCCAGGTACAAGTGTAAGCAGGACTGGAGCAGGAGCTACAGAACAATTTCTAACAAAGTCAGAACCTAATAAAACTCTTCAGTGTCACAACGACACTCTGTCCCAGAAGATTTTGTCTACTTGGGATGCATGATGCAATTCTGTGGCTTCTATTCTGAAATGTACTCTTTAGGTAAAACTAAGTCACATAAAAAGCTGTCTTGATATAAACTGGATAGGCTCCAATATTAAACCATTTAAAAATACCCATTGCTGCCCCCAAGCTGGACATACGGGCTGGGTGGTGGCGCTGGTCTGTCCTGGTAGGGTCACGCAGGTCACTGTGGAGACTCCTCAGTGCAAACTGTGTCCCCCCCACCGACCAGCTGGGGAAATGCAGAGCCAGGGAAATCGACAAACTTGGGGCAGGAGGATCTTATTCAGTTCCATCCTGGACTTGGCAGCTTCTGAATGGCAAAAGTCACCATTTGTCACCCAAAGGACAAAATGATACTGTCACTTTCACCTTCCGAAGGAATTCCAGCCCGGGGATCCTGTCCTTCGGGTCAGGCTCAGGTCAGGCAGGTCCGAGATATGCAGAAACAGCACTCACCCCTGCCACAGCTATTTATTAAGGTCATGTCTTCAGGAGACACCCAGGCAACCGCTCATAGTAGAGAGATATTTATAGTGGTGGGGGGGTGTGGGGTTGTCGGGGTTTAGAAATGGACCTTTAAATAGAAAACAACAGTAGGAGTGGAGTTGGGAGTGGTGCAAACCGTGCGTCAGTCTGTGTTTAGTCACTCTGCAGGTCACATGACGCGTAGTTTACCTTCTGTCTAAACCATGCGTGACAGAGATAGACAAAGGGCAGCATTGCATGTTTTCTCCAAAAATGGTGTCAGCTGAAGAGTGTCTGCTGCGTGTGAGAGAGCTGTGAGAGAGAGAGAGGGCGAGCCAGAGACTGCCTGGTCTGGCCCTGGATGGAAACACTGAGAGCGAAAAGGCGGGGGGTGTTCTTTGCAGGAATCGCCGTCTCCGCAGAAACTCCCTGGCGTTCCCGGCTGCTTCGCCTACTCCTTCCCACTGACTTCCTGTTCAGGTGCAGTAGGGAGCATAGACTGCAGAGGAGCCTTTGGTGAGGTCACCCCAGGCTGACTGCGTCCCAGGAGTGATCCACCGGGCCGATGCAGTGGGACACTAGGGTCTCCTGGAGTAAATGGCAGCAGAGGGTGATAGGGGTGGCCGGCGATTCTGGCCAGAGCTGAATGATTTTCCTGACCACCAGGATCAGAAGGTCAAGGGAGCTTTAAAGAGAGATAATTGAACAGATGAGATTGAAGATGGATTAAGTAAAAACAGATCCCGACACGACATGCAGATTAATGGCCCAAAGATGAAAAAATGGTTGTCATTGGGACGGGAGTATTGCAGCATCCATCCATCCATCCATCCACCTTTCTTCTTATCCTGGCCAAGACCACAACAGGGCTTGGAGCCTGTCCTATGCCGCATAGGGCACATGGCCAGGGTACAGTCTGCACCATGACCTTCAGCAGGACTGACCACAGTCTCTGCTTCCAGCAGTAAAGCTTCTTCTTTCCAGGAGGGGGGAGGGACACCCAAGGTGCCATGAAAAGCTCTCTTCTGTCATCCGGTTTAGCTTTACAGCTTCCTGACTGACTGCGGTTTCCTCATCCCCCTCCCCCCACCCCTTGTATGACAATAAAAATATCCATCTGAAAAAGAGTAAGACTGTGTTCACTGCTTTGTCAGTGACTGGAGTTTCTTAGCAATTTCCTGACCGCATTTTGTCCCTAAATCAGAATCATGATGATCTTTATTGCCCAAGTATAATAAACATACAAGGGATTTGTTTTGGTGGGTGTGCCCTGGTATAACATATAGCACGCGAGGCGATTCAAGACAATTTGCTAATGTGTACACATGCAGTCTTGCATACATTTTATTCTAGACTGTCTACATACAGTCAAAAGCAGTATGGCAGAAAGAATGAAAGAAAGAAACATAAGGATTGATGTGAGGAAGAGTTATCGGATACCAGGGCACCTGACTAAAGTGCAAGGTGTATGTTGTTAGCAGACCAGTCACAGTTACCATGAATGGTAAAGCAGTAGGACGTACAAATGCACACCATCAAGTACCAAGTCCCTGATCCACCAGAGAGCCCCCTGCTCCAGCACCCTCATCAAGTTTGTGTCGTGGTCGCTTGGATCTTCAGTAACTTCGGTAAAACGGCCAATCAGAAGGAGATGGAGAACCAGACGTGCTGCAGCCGCGTGAATGTCAGCAAGACTAAATAGTCGATCGTGGGACTTTGGGAGGAAACCGCTTAAGCACTGCAACCTCCTGCGATCAGCTGGGCGTCTGTGGAGATGGTGACCAGCTGCAGATACTTGGGTGTCCGCATCATGGAGGACCTGACATAGGCGGTGCAAAGCAGCGGCCTTCTTCAATAAGACACGCCAATGCTTCCATTTCATCAGGACGCCTAAGAAGCTCAGAATGGCTCAGCATTCTACACATGCGCTGTGGAGAAGATCCTGACTCGGAGCATCGCCGCCCGGTTCAGGAACTGCACCAAGCGGGACAGCACAGCCCAGTGTGTGCACTCCCTAACCTGCAGGTCAGCCACAGGAGGCGGGGCCAGGACAGAGCAATGAAAATAATTAAAGATTCATTCCACCCCAACAAACGGCCTCTTCTGGCAGCTACCTGTACGATCAGGGAGGTGCTACCGCAGCCCGAAGGCCAACACCCAGACACCTAGAGCAAGCTTTTGCCCCCAGGCTGTCTGTACACCAAATGAGGACTGAATGAGGACTCCTCATGACTAACAGGCCATTTTACCAACTTTATACTGTCCCACACTTTTAATTCCATGCCGTTTTACAGTTATTGATATTGCTTTATATTTTTGTCTTTTTTTTGCCCTTTTATTTTATCATAAAATTTTAACCTCATTTATTGTTGTCGACCTTTTTTGATATTCTTTTTTTTTCTTCATATTACACATCTCCTTTTAAGCACAACCCAGGAAGCAGGTGGAAAAGCATTCCAAGACATGGATGTACACTGCATGTTTGTGCGTGTGACAAAGACTTGAGACTTGACGATAACCACTGTGTGCCCCCTACTAGCCTGTTTTTGTCAGTGTGAGACAGTGGGTCTCGCTGAGGGAATACAGCTGACCTCTGAAGTTGTTCCACCCTGCTGAGAGGAACAAGGGTGTGAAGAAATTATGATGTGGGGGTGTTTCAGTTACGAGCTAATATGGCTAGATCTCTCGCTGCTTGGGGAGGGGGTGGGTGAGGTTGGAAGTGATTGCAGGTGAAATCATGGCCTTTGTGAAGGTGTCACCAAGTTTACTTTAGCGTTTCTCTGCCCCTCCCCTTACTGGGCGTTCTGGTGAAGCCTTGTGTTCACGCTGCGATCGTGGAGATCCTCTTCGAACCTGAGCTCTGATCCGCTGAGCTTCAGCCAGTCTGATCTGCTCCCCGCAGCAGAGCAGTCGACGTTCCAGAATTCATGGGCCAGTTTCCGAATTATCCACGGGCCGTCAGGCGATGAGACCGCGTGTGACGCTTGTGTCCCCTCTCGTTGCAGGCGGCACCAGGGACATCGGCTCCGCTCTCACCAGGATGTGCATGCGACACAGGAGCATAGAGGCCAGGCTGCGGAAGTTCTCAGCGTGAGTGTCCCACCTTCTCACCCAGCAGCTGTCCAAGCAATCCAGGGCTTTTTGATACTAACGATACCTTTTAACATTAAAGGTGAATCCCTCATCAGGTTCCTTTTTTGGGAAATATTTCGGGGTGGATCAATAGCATCTACAGCAGGGGTCACCAACCTTTTTGAAGTTGAGAGCTACTTCAGGGGTACTGAGCCATACGAAGGGCTACCAGTTTGAAACACCCTCCTAAACTTATCTAAACCTCATGTATAATAAACATGCTTTAAATACTTTTTTTTTTTTAGATATTGTCATTTTCAAAGCTATATAAATGCAAATGTGATTAAAGAAGAATAGCAACAGGATAAAATTAAATTTTAGACGCTGCTGACTGGTGCTATTTTTAGAACAGGTCCTCAGGCGACCCCTGCTCTATAGTAATGATGTTGATGATGATGATGGGACCTTAATGAGAACATTCCTCCATCTCCTTCTAGCCTTTCACTGCCTGAGCTCCAGGTGGCTGTGGCAGATCTTAGAGCTCAGCTCTGTCACAGAGCAGTAAACCACAGGGACTCTGATTAAGGGGTGTCCCCATGCAGGGCAGGGACAGTGTGGTGACAGTTTGATAGAGATACCCCATGGGTCGCACTAGAGGAGAGGTTCAGCCTCTCGCTGGGCATCATCATAAATACGTTTTTTTTTATGTATGATTTATTTATATCATTTTCACAACAAAAACAGACACATTACAAACCTTTAAGGGCCCAATCACAAAAGTTATGAGAGAAGTAGTATTCGGTACAATAAAGTGAACAGTTGTAAGGAAATTACTAATACAATAATAGGAGGGTGAACACAACTACAACAGTGACCAAAAAAAGACATACAGTGTGCTATTGATTCTCAGCATTAAAAATGACACTCAGACAATAGGATATCTGAGATAATACATATAGGTGTCTGCCTGAACCACAGAGATGTCGGACAGCCGAAGAGATTCGACATGGTTGAGAAAAGGTTGCCAAAAGTTTGAAAATTTAGAATCACAAGGTGAATGTTTAATCTTTTGAAGCTTCATATAGGAAAGGGAAATGAGGAAATATCCAGAGGGAATGAGAGGGAGCTTTAGGGCCCTTCCAGTGCATCAAGATAGCTGGTCTCACCAGGAGAGTGAGAAATGCAACAAGTTCAACAAAATAAGAGGGCATGGAATACCCACTGGGTAAAACCCCAAACAGGCCAATCAGAGGTGCCGGGTGGATATTAACTGAGCTAATGGCCGGAAGAGAATCAAAAACAGACTTCAAAACGCAGATAAAGCTGGGCAGGACCATATGGGAAAGGTCTGCTGGACCGCGATGGCATTTGTCACAGTTCGAATTAGGGCGGGGATAGATACAGGCTAATTTACTTTTGGACCAGTGGACTCTCTGAACCGCTTTGCACTGTAAGACCCCATGTCGAGCACAGATAGATGAGGTGTGAATTCTATTAAAGACTAAGTGCCAGACCGAACGGCTAATATCGGTGCCAAGGTCATAAATAAGTTTTTTAACATAGCAGGAAGGACAGGGAAATGGCGGGAGCTGTGTCACTCCCAGAGTGTTTATTTACAGTGTAGGTCGGGCGGTGAGGAGATTTGTGGAGCCCAGGTGTGTCATCCTTGGCACTCAGCGCTTCGTGTGGGTTGTGAGCTGAGCCAGGTAGATGGTCGGATCTGGATCTGGGAGAAAATACTGGAGCAGCCAGTTAGAGTAGAATCCTCCACTCCTCTCCTTCTCTTGGATTGGGAGTGTTCCTTCCAGCCCCGGGGGGAGCCAGGTCGACGCTCTTTAGCTGGCAGTAATAACTGATTAACAGCTGGGTGGTGATGGAGAGCTGTCAGTGAACCCGCCCTGTTGGGAGCCATTCCCTCTATGTCCCGCTCTACCGGTGTGGCGATGAACCCGGCCAAGCATCCTGTCACTGTCCCCCAGGGGGTTTAAGCCAAGGCTTGGTGTCTTTGGCGGGTTGCCGTGTGTCGTAGCAGCTTGTTGTCCACAGTTAACGTAAACAGCCGCCTGAGCAGGTATCAGATCTCTAGCGGGCCATGTGTAATGGTGAGGGCCACTTGTGGCTTGGTGGCATGGCGCCAAGACCAGCATGTGGGAGAAAATGAGCACAGGACGGTTCTCCTTGAGGATCTCCAAGGATAGCACCACAACAAATCAAGTTTCTAGAATGTTCATCTGAAGCCGGAATGGCTGGCTGAAGTATGGGGTGTTGAGCACAGACATGAGTGTCTGTACTTCCTTTAACTTCAGCAGGGCCGTCTCGGCACCACAGGACCATGTGACTTAGCGATAGAGAGTGGGGAGTTTTCTGGAGCAGACCTCGACCGATTGTGTAGGTCAGGAATCAAGCTTCTGAGAAGCCAAGATGGCTTTTACTGAGTTGGCTGTCGGGCTGGTCTGATGGCATCCAGCCAGGGTTGGATTCATGCACAGGCTATCCTAGGATATAGCCTAGGCTCCTGGCAAACATTAGGGCTCCACCCAACCTTGTAACGGTTAGTTAAATTGGTGTCCCTGTCACTTAAATACTTGCAGACAGGTTTCAGCATCGTGGGTCTCCATGAGCTTAGCCAGGCGTCAGCTGGTGCTTTTGACCAGCCTCAATGGGGCTACACCACAGCAGATGAGGGCACTGGTGATCCTGCTGGGAGCCATGTTGACTCTGGATGCCTGTGGCGACCGTTGGATCCTCAGTCACGGTGTGGCAGTGCTCTTTTATGACTGACTGCCAGCTGGGTGGCGTTGGGGCGTAGAGGCCACCCTGCCCTGAAGGGGTGGTGTTCCCTCAATTGCCTACTCTACCAATTTTCTAAATATTGACCTGAAAATACAGTCGTAGGACCTGTGGGTAGTACCATGGTCCAGGACTGTGGGCTGGGGTGGGGGCAGGGATGGATTAATGCATAGGTATATTCTAGGCTTTAACTTACAGCCTCAGCAAACATCAGGGCCCCATCCCTCTTTAAAACAATTAGGTAAATCGACAACACTTCAGCATCTATGCTGATGCCAACCTTGGGCCCCCAGATATGTTAATCCAGCCCTGGCTGTGGGTTTGTTCCACAGTATATGTGGGCAAGCATGATGTTCCCAAGTTGGCATAAGACATGAGGTTTAGGTGGATTGCTGTCTCCGAGTTCCCCTTAATTTAAAAATGATATTCAGCCAGAAATGGTTAATATTTGTGTCTGTGCATTTCTTGTAAAGGTCTTTCATAGACTGCCTGATCATCCCGCTCCAAGATCAGATGGAAGAGTGGAAAAGGGGGGTCAACGCTCTGGATAAAGACCACGCCAAGGGTGAGACATCGGTCTCACTTTACTTAGAGTAGCTTTGTTCCATAAATCTGAGGTGGCAAAGTGCCTTGCTATGATCTATAGCAAAGACCAGTTTCACAAAGAAATAACTAGAATGGGAGTTTCAGAGGATGTTTAGAAGGATCCACTGACACTTTCAGGGAAGGTGGTCTTGGGAGAGGGGGGGGGCTGGGGATCTGGGGGGGTCGGTGTGCTGTGCCTGAACTGCGGTTAGTGCCCCTCTTATAAGAGACACTGGCTGCAATCTCTCTAATACAGTGATTTCTCTCCAGACTATAAGAAAGCCAGGCAGGAAATCCGGAGAATATCCTCTGAGACGCAGAAGCTGCAAAAGAAGGCAAAGAAAGGTAATGCACCCCCCCCCCCAGGCCCATTCCCGGTTAGAGTGGGGGGGCTACTTGCACTGATGGGTGTGGTGCAGTGGGTCCGTAGGAGGTCATTTCATGTAACAAGGATACTTGCTTTCATTGGAGGCTTTCAGCCAGGGGTTTTTCACAGCTATAAGGTTACTCCTGGGCGTCATGCACTCTTCACCTCTTGCCATTGTTGGGGGAGCAGCTACCCTGATTGGCAGGACATGCTATTCATAGTTTCGTTAAGTGCATTTTGTGGCATGTTTTCTAAGGTGCCAACGTGAAGCTGACTTGTGCTCGTCGTTCCTCGTTAATGTGCCTCGTAGTGTGATATTTTTGGATTCTGCACTGGAAATACAGTGGTATCAGGGTACCAGTTTAATCCAAGTGCTGAGGGATGTGTCTGTATTCCCGTTCGGACTGGTTGATGTCTGCAGACACGCCACTTCAGTCTATAGAACTGTGTTGTCTCTGTGTCGGTGACGACTACTCAAAGCCCATGGCCGGTTGTTCCCTCTTGGGAGTTTGTTATGGACTGAGACCGAGACTGAGACTATGTGAACGGTGGCAACTGAGCAGCAACCCTGTTTACCATCAGTCAAACCATGCATTTGGCCACAAACAGTCACTACATTAAATATTAAATAAACACATTACCTACATCTAGGGCCCAGAAGCAACAAACCTGCTGGTGCATCCAGGAGACGGACCTTTGGTGTCAACACTGCTCAGGTGGCCCTGAATGTTCCACAGGCTAAGGAGAAGCAGAGTCATGTGACACAGTGGGACGCCCCTGATATATGATTATCCGGGATGTAGAGCTGGCCCAATATTACAGGGCTTCATCATTTAGAGTTTGTCCCTCTTTTTGGTGTTTCTGCCCAGGGTGTTCGGCCCCATCCAGCGCTCTGCAGTGTTTCATTCCTGCCCGTATTTATGAAGCGCAGACGTTTATTTCTGCAGACCTTGTGTCTGTTTACCCAGCCGTGTGTTTACACATCCTGCTGTGGCAGCCAGACAAGGCATGTACACACAGACACACGCACACCTGCACGCTAAGACTGTCAGCCGGCCTGCCTGTGGACAGAGAGGCCCTTTGAGGGCCTATGCCTCCTCTGAAGTGTCCACACTGCATTGTGTATCGATTTAGTGACTTACACACTGTGCATGTTGCTGTTATTTCTATGCTGTATTATGCAGGTGCTGTTTGTGCCTCAGGGCTGTATCACACGTCACTGTAAGGCCAGGGCCGGCCTGCATATTTATGCAGGGAAATGGGAGTGTTCCTGAAATGCCAAGATGTCCTATATAAAAATGTCTCCCTTTAAAAATGACCTTATTTGGGATCCAGAGCTGCCTTATGCTTTTGCCTGGAGTCAGGGGGCTGGGGGGCCAGCATCCGTCAATAAGTTTAGCATTAGCGTCGGGGTTAGCATTATGGTTAGCTTTAGTGTTATAGTTAAACTTAGCATTATGATTAAGGTTAGCATTAAGGTTGAGCACTGTGTTTAGCATTAGCATTAGATGTGGGAGTAGCGTTGAGCAGCGCAGGTGTCGCTGTGGCATCACTCATCGCCTTATTTCTGACTGGCCTGAGCTGCCTGATCCAGCCCCCAACCCGTAATTATAGCCTTTGAGCGATTCAGAAGGGCCGTGTGTCGCATTAGCCCCGCCCCTCACATGCACACGGCCTCGTCGGGCCGCCTCTGACCTAACCGCGACAACCACAGGCATCTTGGGGCGTAGCCAACAGCAACATGTGCCCGCAGGGAAGGGGGACCTCCGGCTGCAGAGGGGCGGAGCCATGCAAGGCGTGAGCAACAAGTACCTGGTGCTGGAGGAGACGGAGACGCAGGCTCTGAGGAGGGCGCTGCAGGAGGAGAGGGGGCGCTTCTGCACCTTGGTGTCCATGCTGCAGCCCGTGCTGGTGAGAGCTGCCATTCCGGTATCAGGATGTATATATATGAAAACAAACAGGTTTAATATATAATAAAGAAATAATATGAGCCCAGAGCTTCTGCTGAGATGGCAGCTGTGGTCCTCATTCTCCTCTTTCCGAGGACGGCAAAGGTCACAGTCCTGCAAGAAACAGGCATGCGTCTGTGAGAGAGAGGAGTCTGTGAGAGAGAGGCGTCTGTGAGAGAGAGGCGTCTGTGAGAGAGAATCTTCTGTGTGAGAGAGAGGCATCTGTGAGAGAGAGAGGAGTCTGTGAGAGGCGTCTGTGAGAGAGAGGCGTCTGTGAGAGAGAGAGGAGTCTGTGAGAGAGAGGCGTCTGTGAGAGAGAGAGGAGTCTGTGAGAGAGAGGCGTCTGTGAGATTGAGAGGTGTGTGTGTGAGAGAGAGGTGTCTGTGAGAGAGAGAGGTGTCTGTGAGAAATAGGCGTCTGTGAGAGAGCTGGGTGTCTGTGAGAGAGAGAGAGGCGTCTATAACTGTACATTGTGACATCACTGTCCATTTCTACCTGACGCCGCAGGATGAGGAGATCGCCATGCTGGGGGAGATCACCCACCTGCAGGCCATCACTGACGACCTCAAAGTGCTTACTGTGGACCCCCACAAGCTGCCTCCGGCCAGCGAGCAGGTCAGGGTAGGGGGAGTGGTGGTAGTGGGGGGTGCCGACGCCTCAGGGAGCCCGGTTCAGGTTTTTACATTGCGGGCTGCTGGTGGGATAGTGACAGGAGGATCCAGCTCTTGGACCTTTAGGGAGATATTCAGACATCTGTACAGAGGCTCCAGCTGACTGACAAACACACACACAGAGGAATAACTTGCAGGTTTCATCTCACTGGAAATTTTAAAGTCATTTGATAGATATTCCCACGTTTAAATGAAATCCCAGGTCTAAATGTATTGCCGCCACCCCCACCTGTGCTGTACCATCACAAACAAATGCTTTTTAACGGACAGAAAAATGAACTTGTTTCCTCGCAGGTTATTCTTGACCTGAAAGGCTCAGATTACACCTGGTCCCGTCAGACCCCCCCGCCGTCTCCCAGTATCGGGTCCCGGAAGTCCAGCATGTGCAGGTAGGGATTTGTCTCCATCCGCTGCAATGGCAAGACTTCAGTGTTCCCAGATCGCCACACTGTGGTAGAGATTAGGTACTGCATATATGTAGTTGGTTATGTCCTGTGTAAAGACATTTACCCTGACAAAGTGATTTATTAGCTTGTTTGAACTCATATAATCAGTGTCGTCTAGTGAAACTAAACAGGATTCACCAGCATGTGACATAAGGTTATGGAGCCTGAGGGATGAAGACAGGAGCTTGTGTCCTAATGAGGGGAGAGCCCCCCTACAGCCAGCTGCTTCAGGACCTGACCTACCCCCCCTACCCCCCCGCCTCTCACAGCAGTCTGAACAGCGTGAACAGCAGTGACTCCCGTTCCCCCTCTGCACTGTACTGCCACCGGGGCAGCGCCGTCCCCCTACAGCCCTCAGGCCGCCTATACAGCGTCTCATCCCAGGACTCGGGCTTTGTGTCCCAGGATGCCTTCCCGTCCAAGTCGCCCTCCCCCATGCCCCCAGAGGCTGTCTCACAGGTAATGAGGGTGACCCCGGGTGGAGGGGGGGGCAAGCTCAATACTGGGGACTGTACTCATGTTTTACTGACACGTCACATCACCTCACGTGTCCCACAGATGTACCCCAGCCCTGTTTCCCCAGAACTCCCTGGGACCCAGGCAGTCAGTGAGGGTGACCCCCCCACCCCAGCAGAGAAGGTGAGTCTTTACATGTTATAGGTGGCTCAGCATGACAGCCTTAAATCTTAAATACATAACCGATCCGCGTTTCATCCTGCAGGATCTGCAGTCGTTACCCCAAATCTAAATGTGTCTCTTGTGTTTGTAGGACGCAGCCCATAATATTCTACCCACTTTTAGCCTGATATGGAATATAAATATCTGCTTATTATAAATCTAGCACTTTCCAGTGGGGATCAGCTCACAGAATCACTGCTTCTAACTAAATGCTTAACCTAGCTATAACTTGTGCTCCTTCAAGATGTGTATAACAGTAACTAATCATTTTAACCAGGTTTAGTTCAGTTCATGCCCATTCAGCCTTGTTTGCGCTCAATAATAGAAAACTGCGTTACCCTTTGTGAGGTCTTTGTCTCCCCCTTGTGTTCGACTGGCAGCAGTGCACCTGCTCCTTACACAGGCTGATCCGGTGTTTCCGTTCAGATGGTTGTAATCATGTTCATTCGGCTGTCGTCAGTCTAACTTCATTTCACTGCTTTTTTCAGTTTTGCTACGTTCATGTTTTATACAATCATTGTAATTCATGAGGCTCCATATTTGTATCTTGTCTATGTTTTTGTGTTTGTGATTGGTGAGTCCAGCCAGGCAGAGGCCATCGCTACACTCCCACCACCCTACCACACCCGCCCAAGAAAGGAGATCCTGAGCCTCATTTCCCTGTCCCTCCCCCTTCCTCTGCCTCCCCATCCCCCTTGTGGGCATGGCCTGGCACCTGCCACGCCCCTCTCCCCTCCTACTCTCCCTTCTGCCCGCTGGGTCCTGGCATGATCCCGTCCTCCAGGGTGCCCAGCTGGAAGGTTTGCTGCTTTTCCTGTGTTTCTGACATGTTTGCATAGGCAGACATTTTTACTGAATCCATTCAGGGGGGTGTGAGGCGGGATTTGAGTTTAACATACCGGCCTCTGATGATTAAGGTCTGCATCCTTACTCACTGTGCAGCGCGCTGTGATGTGTAGAGATGTGTATTTTATACATACTGTATGATTGTTATATTCATTTTAAAGTTCCCTGCTTAAAGTAGGCATACGGCATGCAGGCTGCATGTTGTTTTTTTTACTGATATCATGTGGTCCCTGTTCTGTGCAGGACTGGGCCAAGCCGGGCCCATACGACCAGCCCATGGTGAACACCTTAAAGAAACCCAAACGGACCCCGGAGCAGGCTGAAGCGTGTCGAGCCGTCTCACAGAATGACGCCGTCCCCCCTCTCAGGGACACCAGGGCCCTGACTGCGTCTGGCTCCGACAAGGTGAGCCGAACGCACAGCCACGCGGGTCTGCGTGATCACATGCATGCAGACGTACACCCCCATGCGGCCATGCCGCCAGCAAAGAGCAGCTCACTTTTATAACAGGCTTAAGAGATTTAATAACCCCCACTTGCAGTGTACTGCACTGGGTGTATTGTGCCCATGCTAACGCCAGGTGGCGCTGTCTGCCTCTGTGTACTCCCTTCCCCAGGAGGAGATACAGGCCCACCAGGAACTGGTCCTGAGCCTGGCCCGGGGGCTGCCCCCCGACCCCCAGGGCTCCGGCTCCAGTGGATACAGCAGCCAGAGCCCGACCCCCTGTGGCTCGGAGGACGCCCTCCCGTCAGAGGGTACACTCTCCGCTCTCCGATTGGCTGAGGAAACCCACACAGGCACACTGCATTTACATTTAGTCGCTTAGCAACCATTTTACCTGTCGGAGCAGCTGGATGCTTTACTGGAGCGATCTGGGTTAAGTACCTGGGTAAAGGTTCTGGAGCGAGACTCGGCCAGAGTCTAGAACTAGTGACCTTCAGGTGTCCAGTGCACCATGACGCCTGTTTCTCTAGGCAGCGCCGTCAGTACTGTTGAGTCTTGGTTCATGGGGAAAAAAAGAGACATGATGCAATATCTCAGCAACATTGTAACTGAGGAAAGAAGCAAGGTTATGGAGAAGGAGGTCAATTGGCACTGCTGCAGTGAATTATCTCACTCGCGCCCCATCTTTCCGCAGTTTCCGACTGTGACTATTTCTCGATTGGTGGAGAACAGGAAGTGGACGGGCGGGACTTCGAGAAGTGCTCCACCATCCTGCGTAACGGTGACATCAACCAGTCCTACATCCGTGTGACCCAGGCCCAGCGCCCCCCCTCCACTGGAGGCTCCACCCACCCCACCCCGGGCGTGGCCACCATCCGCAGAACGCCCTCCACGAAGACCCCTGGGAGGCGGCCTGTCGGGGTGTCTGCCATTCCAGTGAGGACCCCCTCGGTGCCGGATTCGGCGGGGGGCTTGTCCTATGGCATTGCAGGGGGGGTGGGCCTGGGGGCACACTCAGTAGCATCTCAGGGACATGACATACTGCTGGCCATTCGCCAGGGGGTCAGGCTGAAGAAGACGATGACCAATGACAGGTCGACACCGCATGTCACTTAAAGCCACGGGGAGAGTGTAAAGCTCTTCAACATACCGAGTAGGGTGTCATCAGCCAATCACAGGGGGGATGATATTTCTGTTTTTGTAAATTATATATGAATTTTCAGATATGTGTACATACTTTGAGACATTTAAGTTATGCTTGCTTCTCTCATTTTGTCTCTACACCCTAATCTGTTATCAACAAGGCCTAGACCTTCTTTATTTGCTTAGTGTGTTGTTGAACTTTATGTGAAAGTTTTAAAGAAGACCTTATTTTACAGTTAACACTCTATGGTCTGACAGTCTTGTTTAATATTCATACTGCCATATAGTTTGGGTGTGACTATAAGGATCATTGAGTGATTTTATAGATAATAGACTGAACAAAAACTCAGATACAGGGAACTGCTAGCTCTAATGAGGTTTAAGCGAGAGGAACGACTGTAAACTTTCCAGGTTTAATGATACAGAGTGCATGTGAATTTGAGTCCCCTGTTGATGATGTCATGTAAGCTGTCTGTAAAGTTGAAATGTTTGGATATAGTGCACTTATGGTGTATGTCTGAAACTTAATGTCACCATTAAATACCATCTTGTATTTCCATACAATGTCACACTTTTTACATGCTAGATGTGATGAAGTTTTACTTTTGCAGCTCCTCGGGCTCTATATCTCCTTCCTCTGTAGAATAATGTTGTGATTCAGTCTTTATTAAACATATATGCTATACTACTGGTTCCAGTGTTTTTGCCTGCTTCAATGTCTTTAAACTTAAGGTCTCTACACCAAACATCCCACCTTAAGCATACTGATTTCAGGAAATCCGCTGGGTGACCCCCCCCCAGGTCGATAAATTCAACCAACAGCCAAGACCCAAATATAGCTAAAAAAATCTGTGACAAATAATAATGTACATACTGCATGACTTCGTCACATAAGCAGTCATATAACTAAAAACCTAATTTGTCTTCTCTATTGACCCCTGGTGGTAGAAAGGAGTATACCATCTTCAGATATTCCAGTTTGCTGTTTGGATTCAGCATCACAGGTCGGCCATAACTGATTGCAGAGGCATCCGGGTGCTTTGACGTAAACTTGTGTATCCAAAACATTTCTTAGCAACCTGATAAAATGATTTATATTACATAATGAAAAGTATTATCTGGTGATGACTTTCATTTTCACTACTTGGGTTCAATACAGAAGAAGTGAGGTCAGTATGAACATCAGAGTAACACCACCTCACCTTTTAAACCCGACGTTGGAAGATGGGTGAACTCTCCGTGGAGATTTTTTTCAATATAAAAAATATAACTACCAGTGTCGGGGGTGCAGACTCAAGAAAATGTAGAGGATTTCCCCTCTATTAATAAGAAACAAACAAAAAAGGCACAAACTGATATACGTTTTCTTATATTTATTACAAAAGCCAATAGAGATGTTTCAACAATATGTCTTCCTCAGCATCTATAGATAATGCTATTTTCAATTATATGATTTGCATGTCGTGTTTAATTCCAAGAGTTAATAATATCTACCCATCCATCCATCAATCCTCTGTATTCACTTTTCCTATGCAGGGTTGTGGGGGTCCATAGCATATCCTGGAGGCTAAGGGTGCCAGGCAGGGAATAAGCCAGGATGGCTGTGATAGTTCCTACACAGCCCATCTTCTTACCATCTGTAGGCTTCAGACCAGAGCTCCCTGCGCAGATGTAAGGCTCAGGATGAGGACGTCACAGGACACCCTCACCTAACTCATCACACCCATGGTAATCAATCTGGCATCATACACATACATCTTAATATTTACATATGGCTTCTCAAGCCTTCATCACAATCAGACATCCTACCCAGTGCTAAAAATACTATTAAAAAAACATCACCTTCGGTTGCAATGCAGAGGACAATGCTTGACTTTATCACGCCTTTGGAGAATTATAGCCGACATACCATTAACAACGCATGTTCCACTCATCTACCAGATGACCAGCAAAGACAGTCCACCCAGCATCCTTCTCATAATGCTAACGTTCCATCCATGATGGACTTTGCTAGGTTCCTAGCATGTAGAGAGTTAGTCACTACAGGCCTTTCTAAGTTTGATGACACACCAGAGAGCTTCAGGGCATGCCAGCCATCATTTCTCAATGTCATTGGAGATTTGGGCTCACATACAGTGAACAGTTGGACCTACTAGTAAGATGGCTGGGTAAAGAGTCATCAGAGCATGTCAAAAGAATCCGTGCCGCGCTTGCTACCAACCCACAAGCGGTGCTCAAGCTGTGTTGGGAGAGGTTCCAAGAGAGCTACACTACACCAGAGATGGTTGAAAATGCCTTATTTAAAATACTGGACAGTTTCCCTCGTCTGTCAGCAAAAGACAACACAAAGAACTCAGTGATCTTCTTATGGAGCTGCTGGCAGCTAAGGATGATGGATACCTTCCTGGTTTAGCATACCTCAATATTCCTCATGGGATAAAGTTTATTGTGAAAAAACTGCCATCAGGCTTACAGGAGAAATGGCTCCTCACTGGTTCCGCGTATGAAGAAGAACATGGAGTAACCTTTCCACCCTTCCCCTTCTTTGTTGGCTTCATGTACATCCAAGCCAAAGCAAGGAATGATCCAAGTTTTTTCATGTCAAATAGCGATTAGCTTTCTAGCAAAGGTGAGAGAACTCCCTTTAAAAATATTGGCTGCAGGACTGCTGTGTCTGTGCATAAGACAGATGTCTTTTCAGGTACTGATAGAAGCCCCAAAGACAGTGACCTCACTCCTTGCTATCCCGTTCACAAGAAGCATCACCCGCTAGCAAGGTGCAGAGCCTTTAGAATGAAAACACTGTTAGAGTGAAAGAACATCCTGAAAGAAAACAAACGATGCTTTAAGTGTTGCCCTCCAAACCATCTGGCTTAGGACCGTCACATAGTACTTAAATGCAGCGAGTGTGAAAGTGAAAGACGCTTTTCTGCAATGCATCCCAACACATCTCAACTACCTGCTCCTTCATCTTCAAATCTGAGCTGGAGGCAGAACTACAAAGTTGTAATCCACTTGAGGTGACATCACACTGCACAGAAGTCTGCAGTGAAGGTAACCCCCCTCAATCCTGTTCTAAGGCATGTCTAGTGCGGGTTTTCCCCCAAGGTCAACCAGAGCTCTATGTCAAAATGTACTCTGTTCTTGATGACTAGAGCAACCGCTCACTCTGAAATTTTTAACCTGTTTAGGATCAAAAGTGACCTGTCACCATATCTGATGACTTGTGCTTGTACCACATTACCACTGGTAGGAAGGCAGCAGGCTTTCAAATTGAAGCAATAGCTGGAGGTGTATGTATGGATCTCCCACCTCTTTTGGAATGCAGCAAAATAATGACTAACAGATCCGAGATACCAACACCAGAGGCTTGCCCACACTCACTTAAAATGTGTTGCCCCTTATATTCCCAAGCTAGATCCTGATGCACAGATGATGATCCTACTGGCGCCTTTGCCCTTCAGGTCACCTCGTCCCACTCTCCCAAACAACAGCGAGCACGCATTGTCCCACCTGAACAAAAATCCTGAGATGAAGCAGCAGTTTATCTCTTTTATGGAAAAGCTCTTTGAGACTAAGCATGCAGAGAATACACTGCCTGTTCGCAAGGGGTGTGAGTGTTGGAATCTGCCTATTTTGGGGGTGTATCACTGTTGTGTGCGCGGGTCGCGAACGAAGGCGAAGGAGGGAGAGCCAGGCAGGCAGACGGTGTTGTATTCCACAACACCGACATAAACAACGTTAATGCCGCGTCTGCCGGAAAACACGCAGACGCAGACCTAAATACACAAGACAAGGCACAAGACTGGCGTGCAGCAGCGTCACACAGGTGGAAACAATGGGTCATCACAGGAGGTAACAAGGTGGGCGTGGCACACGGGAGGAGCAGACGTCACTGGACGTAACAATCACCCCCAGAACCCAGAGCAGATATGGGTTGTGTTTGACTCACGTGCCCAACACTAAGGTATTTCTCTGAACGGACCTCATTGCAGTCACTGCTGACATCCAGCAGATGTTTTATGGCTTTCTGGTGAGACATGAACACAGAGATTACTTGAGGATCCTGTGGCATAAGGACAGTAATTTATCAAAAGGGATTCAAGAGCATCGCATGCATCACAAGTTTTTGGAAACTGACAGTGGCTGTCTGCTGCCTTTGTAGAGCTGCTCAGAAGGGTGAGCCAAGTTTTGGAGCTTGCACAAGGCAGTAAATCAGTTTGTGCCTTTTTTGTTTGTTTCTTATTAGAGACATTTTTATGTGGATGATGGACTCATGTCACTTCCCACAGTCTGCAGCCATAGACCTACTGTGCATCACTTCCAGAGTCAAACCTACTGTAAAACTGCATAAAATTGCACCAAACAGCATTGTTGCGATGCAAGCATTACAAACCTGAAAAACTGGACTCAGATATCAAAGATCTATGCCATGACAGTGAGACTTTTCCGACCTAGAGGAGCCTGGGCTTCTTAAATATGTGTATAGTGACCGAAAGTAACGTGGAGTGAAGCGCAGCAAACGTGTGCCTGTGAGGAAGTTTGTCTTCATTTTAAACTTTTCCAGCGCCTTTCGAAAGCAATGGCTGTAAGTTTTGGTTATTATTACTTGGAATAAGAGTGTGTAAATAATCTGAATATGTTTCTTATGTATGGATTTAGATCGCTTTGTGATCATTAACATAGACGGTAACTAAACGGTTGTGATAGCGCCAACCGTACGTTTTATGGTAATTGACAAGCGCATTGGCATTATAATAGTGTTTATGAATATTTAGTATCAGCACTTTATATTGACTTTATACTACTGTAGTTATTTACTGCCTTTAATGCGCAAACTGAAAAAAAAACTTTTCTTTCTCTTTTCTGTGTTACAGTTTTACTCATTAAATTTTACCTGTCATGTAACATTGTTGCTTCCGGGATAGGCTCCGGACCCCCCGCGACCCGGTAGGATAAGCGGTTTGGAAAATGGATGTAACATTGTTAATAAAGGAGCAAGACGCTCAATTCCTGGCTTGTGAAATTCGATTTTGGCTGTCTGTTTGACTATGTTAACATAGTAGGAGTATAAAATACGTAGTGAGAACAGTACAACAGTATATCTGGTTGTCACATAAAAAAGATCATTTAAATAACTAACGTGTAACGGGAAATAGTCGCAGATGACTGTGGTCAATTAATTTCCAGACATCGTTCAACTCATTTTCAAAACTAACAATGGACTTACAATCTTAAAATGGAATTAAATGGAAACCCGGAATTAAACTGGAAACCCACAGAAATATTATTTCCCTAGTAACAGATGACTTTTATTTTCTCAATAGTCGTTATGTAACCGTGCGTAAGTACTGCAGGGCGATGGAAAGCGGTTATGAATGTCCGTATGAACTCACCTATTACTGATAGTACTACGAATGGATTTATAATCCTAAACCGGTATTAAATGAAAATAATATTAGAGAAATGTACATGAGTGGTTAATAATTCGGAGCAATTTTAAATTAGAGGACACCAGCTACTAGCTTGGTGTTTTTCTTAGATTGTAAAGGTAATAGCAAATCAGAAAATATAAATATAATGAATAAAGGAACCGATATTACCGAATTAATAATCCTCAGCCGCAATTAAAGGAAATAGAGAAATTTTCAGAAAATCAATAGTGCATACTATTTTAATGATTTCCTCATTCACGGTATCATATGAAGGTAAGGATGGAGGCAAAGGCAGACCTTGGGGGGCTTTATAAAGGGAAATTACAACACAGACAGGGTAAATGAAACCAACCACAAGGGGTCAAAACAGGGAGGGGAGGATTAGGCAGGATCACAAGGCACAGGGCATAACATCAATGTCCAGAATGGGGAGAACAGGACTGGGAGGCACTGATGAGGGAGCAGGAAAGGGGCAGCTGGAGTGAGGCACATGAGGGCTAAAACGAGAGGCAGGATAAATTAGCAACAGGCGTGGCTTGTTGTGTACTTTTTCATCATCTGTAAGGACAGAAGTGATGCAATATTTGCTTTTATTTTGTATCATATTATGCTCATATTTTTTCAAAGCAATTCTCAAAGTCAAAGATGTGAAGGACAAAAGAAATTGTTTAGCATAGTGCATAATACTTTAATACTTTCCTCATTCAGGCCAGATTCAGCATGATGTTCCTTGACTCTGGAGGACAGGACAGTCAGAACTTAAGGTATCTGTAAGTGTTGTGCACTTTTTCAACATGTGTGAGCACAGAAGTGATATAATGTTGCTTTTATTATTTCACTAATATAATTGTATTAAATTTCCACAGTTATTTTGCCATTGTTGTTTTATTATTTGTGCCTTTCTGTCAGCACATTTACAGAAAATGGAAGATGCCAATCAGATTTAATTATCATGGTATGTTTTGTCATTGCAGAGGAGGGGGCTCATCCTTGGAGGGTTCAATGGAAAGATTGTGGTTACTAAATGCAGAGAGTACAGTGATCAACAAAGGTCCCCCAGAAAGGCGTCTGCTCAATACAACTAAACAGGAAATAGGTGAACATGGAAATATTAGATGGACATTTGGAATAAGGAATCCACAAAAAATGATGAGAACAATAATTCTGTTGGGAGAGATGGGAACAGAGAAGAGCACTCTCATCAATGTGATGACAAACTACATCCTGGGAGTAGAATGGAGTGACAAGATCTGCTATGAGATCGTCAAGGACTATGGGGAAGACCAGACTGAATCTCAGACTTCAAAAGTGAATGTTTATGAGATCTTTGGGTATGAAGATGGCCGAGTGCCATTCTCCCTCAGAATCATTGATACTCCTGGTTATGGTGACACAAAAGGAAAGAAAATAGACCAACATGTGGTAGAAGATCTGTGTCATTTGTTTCAGTGTGAAGATGGAGTTCACCAGCTTGATGCAGTTTGCTTAGTTGTGAAGGCATCACAGAATCGGGAAAAAAGCAAGAAGCACATGGAAGCTTTTTTCGAGTACCTGAACACTCTGGAAACAAGAAGCTTGTTGATGATATGTGAAGTTCTTTTTGAATGTGAGAAGCTGAAGTGCTGCATGAAGAGCCTTCAGGATCAGATTGTGCAGGCTGAACATAAGCAGAATGAGATCAGGCAAACTCAGGCGGCCTTGGAGAAGAACAAAGAGGGAGTAGAGGAAAACAAAAACTTTGAATATGTTGTGGAAGAAAGTCTTGTAGACAAAATTGAATCAGACAGCTATGCAATTCTTTGTGAAAAATGTAAGTTCACTTGTTACCATTCATGTACTTCTTGGCTTAATTTCTGTTCATTGTGCGCAATAACATACATCAAGAATTGTACATCATGTCCTAAGAAATGCAGCCTCTCCTTTCATGTCAGAGAAAAAATGAGGTACGTGCCATCAGTCAGAATGGTGACGAAGACGTCTGAGCAGCTGAAAGAGAAACATGAAGAATCATCCAGGGAGGTTGAAAGTGAGCAGAAAATGCAGGAAAAACTTCAAGAGGAATTAAGCGAAATAGAAAGAGAAAAGCAGCGGCTTATTTTGGAATCATACAACCATATAATCAGACTAAATGAAATAGCCCTGAGGCCGGAGTCACTGTCCATCTTACCAAATCTCAGCTTCCTGATTGCAAAGCTGCATGAAACTAATCAGAGTGACAAAGCTCAGAAACTTGAGGATATACATAAACGGGCTATGGAGGCACACAACACTGAGGAGGGAGAGCAGTCCAGCTTGATGAAATTTATTGCCAGTTTGTATTCATGAAAAGAGGACTTATTAATGGCAGTGGATACTTTGTCACCTTTTCACACTTTTGATTTAGACTTGATTTCTTAATTTGTCTTACATTTTGATTGGAAGGATACAGTATTTCATTTTACTGAGAATTTTATAGGATTTAGATTTGACAGACATTTTGAAGGGACTTTAATTTATCTATTTTGTTTATTTTTTTTTTATCTCAGAATAGATAACAAGCATAATGTCAGCAAAAGTCCCAAACTTGCTAAATTGTTGAATTTAGGGTCGAGGAAATGGCAGTGTTTGATCCAATTATTTGAGTTCTAGATTTGAGATCCTACAGAGATGACCCCACTTTACTTGACAGGTGTTGAAACAACTGAGCAAAGCCTGGTAAACCAAATAACATCTGCATTGCCCTTAACATATGGTGGAAAGATACAACAGTACTTGAAAGATCATGCGATGGAAAATTTGTGCTGAAACAGGACTGAAACGGCCTGATGCCTTTTCTTCAGTTCTCATGTTTGTGAGACAAGGACCACAGGATCAAGTCTGCATGAGGTAATTATAGGCAGATCTGTGAACACTGATTATTCACCATCGCTAACTTCAAAAAATGCATGTCCAGAAGATAAATGACAAACTGCTTTCCTTCTGTGTTGGATGGACCAGAACTGTTATCTTCAGGTCTGTAACTGCAAATTGGTGACTGTTGGATTGAAATTGTACATATTATCACTCACGTGTATTCTTAAGCTGTATAATTTGTTCCATGTAGCAGTAGCAATTGTGTA
>JABFEA020000050.1:5959511-5972188 GCA_019775915.2 Cyphomyrus plagiostoma | reverse complement strand
CAGGAGAGTCACGTGTCCTTTAAGCAGGTTACTGTGACAGCTGTACAGGAACCAGGAGAGTCACGTGACCTTAAAGCAGGTTACTGTGACAGCTGTACAGGAACCAGGAGAGTCACGTGACCTTAAAGCAGCTTACTGTGACAGCTGTACAGGAACCAGGAGAGTCACGTGTCCTCAAAGCAGGTTACTGTGACAGCTGTACAGGAACCAGAAGAGTCACGTGTCCTCAAAGCAGGTTACTGTGACAGCTGTACAGGAACCAGAAGAGTCACGTGTCCTCAAAGCAGGTTACTGTGACAGCTGTACAGGAACCAGGAGAGTCACGTGTCCTCAAAGCAATCCTTGTCTTTTTCACAGATGCTCCTTGGTGTGGGGTGAAGAACACACATGCAGGCTCTAAGTTCATCAAGACCACTTTTCCTACCAAGAAGAAGTGGGAGGCGGGGCACTGTGTGAAGGATAGGAACGAGCCCTGTAACATCGTGTACGGCCCCCCTGCAGCCTGACCTTAACCCTGCCAAACATTTTCTCCATTGTCATTCTGCTACCTGTTATCAGTATCTGCCAGTTATGACCCAAACACAATCACGTACACCTTCACTGATTTGAGCATACATTCACTCATATAAAAAAATTGTTGAGTTTGGAGTGATATCTCAGAATCACACTTTACCACATAATTATTTTAACCATTAGATGAGAGTAAACCATACGGGGTAATATTCAATTTCATTAGGATTTGGGATAATACCTACCTCATAAAATTGAAGGATGCTAAAAGCTATGAAGAATGACAAATTATTTGAAATCTGGCTGGGGATAGGGGGGTTCCTGACAGCTGCTTCCCACTTGCACTCTAAAACTTCACTTCCGGGAGCCCGAACCCCCTTTTCATAAAAAAGGCTTAGTAGATTCTCATTACAGGGTCTTCATCTGTGTTTTTCAATTTTCAGTCAGGTGCTGGAGATCATGGCAGCTACTAGAGAAGAGGACCCTTTGGAAATGGCCAACACTATTTTCAACAACACGACAAAAGTTTTCTTCACTGACAATTGATTTTATATATATTTACAGTGTTGTTTTCCATTACATGATTTAAATACTCTCAATTCTGAGACTTTTGTAATAACACAAATATTCTGAATGTCAGGTTTCTTGTCCCGAATGATATGACGATGGCGATTGTGTCCCTTTGTATCATATTTAAGGCCAGCAATAAATATTTCATAATATGATATACACCAGAAAGTTTGCCTTGAAGTTATTTTACAGATTCGTTAACAGGTAATTTCCAGTGTTCATGTATGTTAGAAACGCACCAAATAGACCATAATGTGGCTTATAAATGGGTGCATTGGCAGCTGTTATGCGTGGCTCATACCGGCGCGACGTGCCGGGCGTGATGACGCCAAGCGGGACGCGCCGTGATCGCCGTTGTCACTTCCGCGTTTCCCGCATAGCAACAGCGGGACCGACATGGCGGAGCTCCGCACGGACCCAGCCGAGTGACGGGCTTTAAGGCTTCGGGCTTCGCCGCTGGACGGGGGCCGACGCCATGGCTTCCCCCCAGGCTCGGCTTACGCAGCAGGCCATGGCCGTGCTGGATGTCGTATTCCGCGTCCCCTGTGTCTTTATCATCGACGCCATTTGTAACTGCTACAGCGATCCCGCGTCAGGATGGGCCGCGACGGCCGGGAGGATCTTCCTCCGGTGCCTGGGTAAGAGGACTCGGAGCTCCGCCGTCTGTCAGCTGTCACCTGAGGGGACGTGTGGAGTTGGGTTAGCTTAACCACCCGCCGAGTTTAAGAGGGGCGTTTCTCTAACAACAAAGTAAACATCATCCACGACACCCATTCCTTATGACAATGGCTGCCACATAAGCAGCAGTGTTTGTATTGATATTATCAGGTATCACGGCTGATGTGCTCCGTATTACTGAAATGCACATAGACACCGGTTTACACCGACGGTGGGTCTGTCGGTTAACAGGCGGTCGCGTTGCTGTGATCAAAGTGAGTGGTTTACCATCATCTTTACGAGGGATTATGACGTCTGTTCCCCAGTCAGCTGAAAGCTATTAGTTATGATTGTGTTTTTGTTTGGCCTAGTGATCCATAACAGAAAAATGCACATCCTCAGGCTTCACCTGCCAGCCTTTCTTTGTGTTGTGCTGCCTTAGTGTAACACAAGAGACGCGATTTCAAAAGATTTGAAATGATTGTGAGCTTGTTCAGTCGGCAGCTTTGGGGATATTTACACTAATAATATTTACATTCACAAACATGATTAATGGTGTTAAAATCTGAGACGTGCTGTAACTGTACTTTCCATTACTGTGTTGAAAAGCTGCACTTTTTTCGCTCTCTCTTTCCTGCAGGCATCTTGGGCTCCAGCATGGTGCTCGTCCTGTCCCAGAAGGCCCTCTTTCGCTTCTACACCTTGTTCTTTGCTGTGCTCTTGGGCACAGTGTCAGTCCTTATTAACTACTACGCCACCTCTCACGTAGACTTCTACGGCGCGTATTACAAGGCCGCCCTGGGCCACAGGCTGCTCCCCAGGAACGGACCCAGCCTGTGGCTCGGCCTGGCTATAGTCCAGCTGATGTTTGGCATCGGCTACGCGGTCCTGCTCAACGTTCAGTCTGTGTCGGCGGCGTTTGTCATCCTCAGCGTCACGGCGCCCATCTGGGGGCTCGTGGTGGAGCTGCCGGTGGAGGTGCGGCAGCTGGTGTCCACCATCTCCGGGCTCCTCCTGGCCCTCAACACTGCTGTCTACCTGGCCGGCAAGCTGCGCTGGTTCTACTACTCCTGCCGCTACGTCTACCTGCTGGTCCGGCACATGTACCGCATCTACGGCGTGCAGCTCCTGCTGGAGGACACCTGGAAGAGGATCCGCTTCCCGGACGTGCTCCGGGTCTTCTGGCTGACCCGCATGACCGCCCAGGGCATCATCCTGGTCTACGTGGTGCGTGTGGTCAGCAGCGAGGCCGGCGATCCCAGCTACCTGAGCTGGGACGTGTTCTGGGATCTGGTCAGTAACCTCATCATCAGCGGCTGCGACTCGACACTCACGGTGCTGGGCATGAGCGCCGTCATCTCCTCCATAGCGCACTACCTGGGCCTCAGCATCCTGGCCTTCATCGGCTCCACCGAGGAGGAAGACAAGCGGCTGGGCTTCGTGGCTCCCGTCCTCTTCTTCATCTTGGCCCTCCAGACAGGACTCAGCGGCCTGCAGCCTGAGGAGAGGCTGGTGCGGCTCAGCCGGAACATGTGTCTGCTGCTCACTGCCATCCTGCACTTCATCCACGGCATGACGGACCCAGTGCTCATGTCCCTCAGCGCCTCTCACGTCGCGTCCGTGCGGCGCCACTTCCCCGTTCTGCTGGTGTCGCTCTGCCTCTTGGTGCTGCCCGTCCTGCTCAGTGTGCTGCTCTGGCACCGTTACGCCCTCAGCACCTGGCTCTTCGCCGTCACTGCCTTCTGCGTGGAGCTTTGCCTGAAGGTCATAGTCTCGCTGACGGTCTACGGGCTCTTCATGGCGGACGGCTACTTGGGCGTGCTCTGGGAGAAGTTGGACGACTACGTGTACTACGTGCGCTCCACTGGCAACGTCATCGAGTTCGTCTTCGGGGTCATCATGTTCGGGAACGGGGCCTACACCATGATGTTTGAGTCCGGCAGCAAGATCCGCGCCTGCATGATGTGCTTGCACGCCTACTTCAACATCTACCTGCAGGCCAAGAACGGGTGGAAGACGTTCATCAACCGACGCACTGCCGTCAAGAAGATGAACTCCCTGCCCGAGGTAAAGGGCGTCCAGCTGAACGCCATCAAGGATGTCTGCGCCATCTGCTACCAGGAGTTTGTCTCGGCCGCCCGAGTCACCCCATGCCGGCACTATTTCCACGCGCTCTGCCTGCGCAAGTGGCTCTACATCCAGGATACCTGCCCCATGTGCCACCAGAAGGTCTACGTGGAGGAGGAGCCGCGAGACACCGCCGCCTTCTCCAACAACAACGGCTACGCCGCCGCTGACGGTGGCGCGGGCCGGCTAGCGGAACCCAGGGAGGTGGAGGGCATTGGCGCGGAGGCGGCGGCCGCGGGCCCTGAGGGCGATGGCGAGCTGCTGGAGGACAACGACAGCATCGAGTACGACGAGGAAGAGTGGGGAGCCAAGAACGGCGGCATGCCCCTGGAGGAAGACTATATTAATGACGACACGGATTCCAGCGACGAATGACCAGGACGTTGTAATTCAAACATCAGGGATATGTGTGTATGTGTGGTTTTTTTTTCCACGTGATTGATTATTTTCTCTGAAATGTGTTTGCTTGCTTTCCAAGGGCTCATGGAGGTTACAGTGATGATGGCTGATGTTCTGCTGTACACTGGGGAGCCCAAAAACGTCCAGAACCAGAAATATTCCTGAGCTTCGGGGATGATGCTGTTTTCTCCCTCTTGCTCCCTCTAAGGGATTTGGGGTGGGGGATTATGTATAATAAGCAGCATGTTGGTCCTCGTGATTCTTTCCCAAGCAAAGGTGAAGTCTGAAATATTTTTGTGACGGGACCACATTCTGAAACTGGACAGGGAGTCGTCCTTAAACTGACAGTGTTCTGAAGTCAGTTGATGGGGGTCTGGATTTAACATGATGTGACACATTCTACTGTAACCTTTCATATACCTCTCGTGATTACTAATGGTCTCTTGTGCGACCTTGTTAAAATTGTGTACATTATTGTACATGTAGTAACTTAGAATAATCTTAAAATAAAACTAAAGAAAGGAGTTTATATTGAAATGAGTATTTTGGAAAGAGTCGGTTTATCAGCAGGATTCCTGAGTTCTAGTGGGGTAACGGTTCAGGTATATTCATCTGCTCCTGAGAACTGTCACTGAGAACAGCCAGTGGCCCTGTAGAGGGATGTTGAGCTTTGCTGTGGAATGGAACTTGATGTATGAAGTATTTTCTCCAAATGCGGAAATCATCCAGACTAGAAGAGGAAACATAATCCTCCTGATATGACTACATGCTATTAGAGGACTTTTATTTTTCTAAAAAAAAAAAAACAATAAACAAAATCACCTGTTCCTCATACTACCACAGTTTCAGTAATAGTTAGGTAACTCTTAGCAGGGGAAAGGCTATTTTTATTTCATTCTGAAATGAAGGATTGTGATTACTGGAGGTGAGCTCATCTTTTTGGTCACTTAAATGGAGTATGTAAATGAAATCTCACATCCTGGTGATTCTCTCATTTTGCTTCATGATGAATTAAACAGATGGTTTTCATCCGTGTGTTTAGCGGGATGGTGGATCAGCAGAATGGCTCTTTCTGCAGCTCCTCTTTCTTCCTGGGTGAAGTCGTTCCCGTTCTCTACTTCTCCAATCATGGTGTCGGTCATCATGTAACATGAAGTTACATCATTTTATAAAATTGGTCAGAGTTCAGAAACTCTGTTGTAAATGTCTGTGTAAATGCTCTGTATCAGTAATTTATTTGATTATATGACCAAAACGAATGACATTTTTGTAGAACGATTCTTGTAACAAATAAAAAGTTTTTGGTCATTTAAATTCAGAAGCATTTTCCTAGAAGACACAGCTATGAAATGTGCGTTGTCGGTCCTGTATGGAAACCTGCCTATTTGCCTGCTTTGTTGAACTGGTGTCATGTATTTCGCTGTGTTTTTTCTTGTATTGTTTCCTCATTCCCGAAGTGCCTTTAGTTTGGGCTCCTTTACCCAGTGTGCCAGACTGCAGATGGTAAACTAACCCTGTACAGCAGGGGGCAGCACTGAGTTATTACCATGTATCCCTGCTGAGATTTAGTTACGCAGGAAAAAATATCCACCCAGTATTTTTCAGTTAAGCCTTGGTTAATTGTCAGTGTGTCTTTGTAATTCAGACTTAGATAAAATATTATGTGATATCATAGAGTATAGACTGACCATTACAGCTTATTCAGCACAGCGTCACCGTGCGCGCAGAACCTTCCTGAGGAAGCATATAGGACACATTAGAGATGTTTTAACTGGTATTTGTTTTATATTATTTATTAAATGTTAACAGCCGTTTTAGCAAATGAATGACAGCCAAGACCAAAATGCCAAGAACAAAATATGTCATTAAATACTTTAAGTATAGTTTTAATAGTTCCTCCATGTGTTTTTCCTGCGTCTTTACATTTTGCACGGATCTCCTCTGTTTTAATCAGGAACACTGGCACGGTTTCGGGTGTGTGTTTCTGGTGTCTGTTGTTTACCAGCAGGTGGCGCGATTCAGCCACTTTCATGTTATTACAGACGCTCCTCTACTTAGGAACGAGATACGGTCCGAACCGCTGTTCATAACTTGAAATGTTCGTAAGTCGTTATTCAGCATCATTTTAAGGGTACTCAAATATACATGCATAAGTAAGTATGTGTCATGCCCTGCTCGTGCCGATCCTCCCGTGTGCCACGCCCCCCTCGCTACCTTGCGCGGAATCCCCGTGTTATTAGCTGTCTGTAGTAGTGTTAATTAGTCTTGTGTATTTAAATCCGTGTGAGAGTATGTTTCCCGAGTCCGGTCATTCTGTCACGCATCCGGCGCGGGGAAACAGCACAGAAGCCGAAATCGGGCGATCACACTCAGGGACATGAAAACAACGTCATGACGTTAATGGGCACGTGCGTCCCCAAGCTCTGGGTGTTAAAAGTTTTTACTGAAAGGCGGGAAGATGCGGCTTCAATAGTACTGACATAAAGCGCTAAAATATGGTATTTAAGGGGTATTTAAACGAACAGAAGAACAGCGAATATAGCTAGATAGCGGGCTGATCGTCATTCCCCCGGAGTGAGCAGGGCTTCCGATCCAGAGGGAAACATCCAAAGGAGCGGAGATATTTTAAACGAAATCTATATTTAAAAACTACTGTACCGAAGAAAACATGGAAATCATACTGATGGTGTAAGTACTGGGGGATCACTGGGAAAACATCCGCACGTTTGCATGTCCGTTTCAGTGTTAGTAAGTGCAGAGGCATTAATAATCATCGTTATTTTCCTTATTGGTGAAATCGGCGTGCATGTCGGCTGTTTGCGGTTTTTGCATTTCTGTACATTATCCCGGTCTCCGTGTGAACTTGCGCAGTGTGTCTCTGGATCCCCAGCCATGCAGAGCTGTTTCGGGTGACTTGCCTCCGGTTTCTCCTTCATAACCTGGCCGGATCATTATTCTGTGAGTTGCTGAGCAATCGCAACAGCGATAATTAAATCCCAAGAGAGCCTAGTGACCTGTATTTTAGCCCATTAACTTCTAGGTTTTTTGTTCCTGGCAACTTTTTAATAGGAGAAACTAAGCAAAGAAACACGATGCTGCCTGGTTTGCGGGGAGCTCTAGGACCGGCCACCGGTGCGAAGACGCGTGTGCTGCGGACGCTGCTCCATTGGAGCGCCGCGCTGCCCCTACAGCCGGTACAGCGCCGTAACCGAGGCACGCATCCGCCCAAGGAGCCCATGGAGCCGCTGAACACGACGCCGGGGGCCCGGGACTTCATCTACAGCCTCCATGCCAGCGAACGGGCGTGTTTGCTGCGGGAGCTGCACCGCTTCGAGTCCATGGCAATCGCGCAAGGTAAGATGTTATATAATGAAACTCAGATTGGGGTGAAAGCTCTGGGCACCTTAATGTAAAATACCTTCATGTTCTCATTATTTTAACATCAATGTAAAAAAGCACAGGGCTGCAAAGTGTGTGTCCTGCTGTTAAACACAAGGTTTTTATTTTTATTTTTACGGTAACTTTCATTCATATTTCAGCGGTGTTTCAAGCCTTGAAATAATCTGTTCATTGTCTTTGTGCATTTTAATATAGCGTTGGAAAGCTCATCTGCTGGATTAAATCCAGCCATGACGCAAAATATCTTGTTGGCGAAGTTGTTCAACATGAAGGAGATGCTTAAGTACTGGGGTAATGCAGATCCTAGTAGTGCTGAGGGGCGTATGAACCACGGGGACGGGGAGACGCGCATCCCCCATATTTAACTTGGCTTCATTCATTTTACTTTAGTTGTATTTAATGTCTGATATCCGCTCCGTTTCTTTTATTTATAGTAAAAACTTAAAGAAACGGAGTGGATTTCCCCCGCATAATGCATATTCGTTCGTACGCTCTGTAATATGCCGGTTCTCTATGTATGAAATGCGCGGTGCTCTTTAATGACCCTGTCGTTTATGTCCACCGTACAACCCACCATGCCCCCCCCAACCACACGCCCCGGGTTATTTTTGCACGCAGTGCTCTAAGGCGTCTGTATTCTCACTTTCTGACGTGTAAGCAGACCGTAAACTTTAATTTATGCAGTAACTAGACTTTCGGGAGGCCTCTACTTGGCTTCCCATTTCTACACTTCTGCAGAGAAGTATTTCCCAGTGGGGTTGGACTTCCTTTAAAAAAAAAAAAGTTACTACAATACTGAAGATTTCTGGATGTGTTCTGTCTGCTTATTAACTGCTGGAAGCTCCTAGAGGCCGTCAGGTTCCGGTAGGTTGTTGCAGCCTTGTCCCCACAACAACGCTTCATGCAGAAATCCCCCCCAGCTCAGGCCTGACTGACATTAGGTGGCAGCTGTGGTTCTTGATTTGTGTGGGTAGTGGGGGGGTGCCATCTTTCTCACCAGCTAGCAGTATCACATGTCTGCCGTCATTGTGTGGTATGTCCTTTAGTGCTCCCTGCACTGGCATTAGGCCACAGGATCTGCATCCTCCTGGGGGGGGGGGTGCTGTGACAGATATCAGGATGTCTGTTCTGGGCACTGCTGGTCATCCACTGCCATTCCCAGCCTGCTGTAGTCCTTGTTGTGATGTCCAGATGCAGTCGCTGTGTTCAGCTCATTAACTACTTAATACTGTGAAATATTTTTTTAAAATTGCATCTGTACCAGTGTTTTTACATGGGAACCAATCAAGTCAGCAGTGTTCAGATGTTTACTTTCACTGTGTCTGGATTTAGGTTGCTTCTGGTCTAGTGGGGGTGGGGTGATTGGTGACATCAGACCGGTGAGCTGTGTGTGTGGGGGGGGTGATTGGAGGGTTGCCTGAACCAGGGGGCCATCCGAGAAATTTGAAACACTCTGAAATTCCAGGGGAAGGGTCCGGTGATCATTTTGCTAAATTGAGTCTATCCTGTCTACCCCTGTGCCCTCTGCCAGCTGCTCTGACGCCTGTGTGCCAATTTGCACAGCAAGCTGTATAATGTCTCTCATTCCTCCTTGCCCTGAGTCACCTGTTTGCCCCTCCCTTCCCAGTGTCCCGCTACACCAGAGAGCGACTTGCTGTTACTGCCTCACCTGAAGAGTGTCTCCCTGCCTCTGCAGCCGATGAACAGAGTACATAGTGTCTCCCCAGTGCACCACAGCCCTTGTACCCTGCATCCCTCGTGCACTGTAGCCCCTGTGCCTTGCTGCCCTGTTCCCTGCCTTGTTCCCTCCTCACTATCCTGCCTGGGCTGCATTCCTGCTCATGTGAAGTCGGAGTGGCACTGACACGTCGCCAGGCACTCCTGAGAATGTGGCTGTTATTTCCTTTGCCTAATTGATACCCTGATGGGCTTTAATTGCTGTGTGGGGGACTGAGTCAGATTCCCCTTCCTGGTGACGTCAGTTGGGGGGGCCCATTGGCTTGCGGGCTTCCAGTTCTGTCCCGCTCGTGTGTAGCTGCCTAAGGAACCCCCCCCCCCCCCCGTCTCATTCTGCTACTTATGAATCTGAGACCAGCTATATGGCAGGAATCCAGAAAACATTTGTTTTGCATTCTAAAATTCTTTTGCCGGAACACCAATGATATATCCTCAGCATCATTTGTTAGTGCAGGGTTTGCTAATGCCTACAATACACTATCATTGCCTTGGATACAGCAAAACCTGAGGTTGCTGTAAGAAACGTGCTAATTTCTGTCACATTAAATCGCTATAATAGTGACTGCCTCTCCATTGGACCGTAAACATTGTGTGCTGCTGTCTCTGCTGAAGAGTCCTCAGCAGTGAGTTTAATCAAAGGCTTGTTATCACAGAAGCTTGTTATCGCTCGCGGAGGAGTGTTTCCGCATGAAACGCGGCTTCAGTTGGACCAAGACTGACAGCTGGCTCATGCGTTTGTGTTTCACCTGTGATGCACTTTTCCCAAGTTGCTGCGTCGGGCAAAAGCGGTTTTGCAAGTAAAATCTGAAGCTGTAGCCAGACAGTTTGGCATAAGAAGGCAATATTTCTGCTGGCATCAAGGGTGTCCGTTATGCTTTCTGGGAAGCTGGGGAAGCCCAAGGGGGTGGCCCATCCTTTCCTTGGCACCGGGCTTCAGCAGTTTCTGAAGCTGTTTGGCTGCTCAAAGAGCCTGATCCTCCAAGTGCCAGGAGACAGACGTCGGCTAATTCCGCACGTCTGTGAGGCAGCTAAATAAGTTTCAGCTCCGCCCCAGGGGTCCTTATCACTGCCACATGGAGCGTTATGTTCTTGCCGAGAAACCGCACACAGTCTTAACTCTGGATGGATCTTTCTCAGCGTCTCTAGGAAATCTCGCCACTAATTAGGCAGGAGAACCTGACGTGACTCACTAACTCTGCTTGGGTAGCTGCATGTAATTATGGTGGCTTTTGTAACTCTGAATAGCTGTGAGCTAACAGCTGGGTTCTAACTCTACTATTGGGAGTCTGAATGCAGACGTGAACCAGTGGGATCTGTTTGCCGACGTCTTGCTTCACTGGCCTTCACTGGTCACTCTTTGAATTGAAGGCTTTATTGTTCCAAGTTAGCTTTGGTCAGTTTTCTGGCCCTGTTTTTATTGCCTAGGGACAGACTTAACACATTTGTGATAAGTAACCCAAACCTTGTTTTACTTCTTAGTAGTACACTATGAATTCCACAAAGCAGACACAAGCAGTCCTCAGTCAATATCCCTTTAGTTTAACAGAAAGCCTTCATTAATTTTGCATGTTTGCCGACCTGAGTCTGCTCTCTTAGTTTTGAGATTTCTTTTATTTTCAGTTTAAGTTAAGGTAAAGTGCAATTAAGGTAAAGCATTGTCCTATTTATGTACCTGTAGAGAATCCTGCATGAATACACATTATGTAATGGTCTTGAAAGTGTGTGTGTGTCCATCCCCCCCCATCAAGGAAGGAAGAAACAAATTATTGCTTTAGCAATTACTTTCCTTTTTTTTTTTTGGGGCTTTGTTACAAAAGTGTCTACTCTTTGTGACTGGCTCTGGTCAGAACTGATCACGACGCCTGACATCTTAAGGTCTTGGAGGGCCAGAGGTTCCTCTTCCCGCCGTGGCTCTCAGCTCCCGCTCTAATCCTGAGACGAGGCGCTTATCAAAGCTGCGGCGTAAACGAGACCCTTCAGCTGTGAAAAGGCCCTGCAGGGTGTCTGTGTGCCTGTATTTAACTAACCCTGCCTGGAAGGTTTAAGTGACACTACAGATGAGACGGTGTTTTTATTTCTTATCTTTCAGAGAAATTGGAAGCGGCACCTCCAACCAGCGCCCAGCTCCGATACGGTGAGATGCCTGGTCTTTCGCTGTAAATGCCCGGTTTCACCATCTCCAGGTTCCTTGTTTTCTGTTCTCTGCCACTGACGCAGACCTGGGGTCTCTGGTCACTGCAGAATCTGTACGACCATTAAGAGTGAAGAGAGCATTTCTGTGTGGCGACCACCTCCTCCTTAATGAGCTGTCTATTAGCTTGAGAACTGTTCAGAGATTTTCCAGAAGCTGTTTAAACAAGCTAATTTTATTCATAGCCACTAAATTGCATGCATGTTCATTATGGGATAAGTGTAGTCAAATATGCTATTTTAAATGGTGAAAAACATGGTTTTGATTACCCCCCCCCCCCCCCCCATGCATCAGTGATTTTGTTTTAATCCAGTGGGAATCATTCAAAAGTAAAGCAGTGCATGGTAATTGCACTTATCAGGGTTCTGGAAGTTTCTGCAATCACTGTAGTGTGTTTTTTCTTTTTTTTTTATATGCAGTTCTCTTGCATAATGCCATTCCCTTCGTTGGATTCGGTTTCCTAGACAACGCCATCATGATAGCTGCGGTAAGGACACTCTCCTTGTCTGTATACAATCCTGTCTCATTTCCAATAAATGTTTGCAGTCCAGAATGAATACTTCGAAGCCTATTTCGGACATTACTTCTAATGTAGAGAGTAAAGCTGTGGAGTTTGGTGAATGTATGTGCTTAATTACATGCAAGACACTGACTGTCGTCCTGTTGTATTACCAAGCATCTTGCTCACCGAGTAACAATTTGATCTTAAGGTTTCCAAAGAAGTGAAGGATATTGATGTTCTTGCACTATTTGTAGCGAATTAAACGGTACAGGAAATGACTCAAGAATGGATAGCATAAAGGCAGATGAGGTGACCCCATGTAACAATTTAATTTTGGCCCAGACTTCTGGCTTGAGCAGCAGGGAGAGGGCAGGAGCAGCTCTGCAGCGTGAGCTGTGTACCAGACCATGAACGCCTTGCGTTTCTTTGCAGGGAACGCAGATCGAGCTGTCCATCGGAGTGGTGTTTGGGATCTCCACCATGGCAGGTAGGTGTGAGGACCGGGTGGGGCAGCAGGTCGCCATGGCAGCATGCAGAAGCGAAATGTGCTCCTGGTGACTATAAGCTTGTACCCAAAAGAGCATC
>JABFEA020000050.1:5939806-5953136 GCA_019775915.2 Cyphomyrus plagiostoma | reverse complement strand
CCATGTGATTGGTTGATTAGATAATTGCATTAATGAGAAATTGAACAGGTGTTCCTAATAATCCTTTAGGTGAGTGTCTGTGTTTTTCAGGTTGATAAAATTGCTATAGACTGTATAGAACTGTGACTAAGAAAAGCCTCGGGCCGCTGCTCAGTTGGCACTTTCAATCTGAAGTAATATGGGACCCACGCAAAATATAAAGACTGGGGGGGGCAGGCCTCTGACAGTAGGGAGTTGGTGCCCCTATAAAGTGCTGTCCCCCCTCAATCTGCCCGGGTGTCCCTGCCCCTCCCACACCCCTGCACACATGTAATGTGGGGCATACACTAGGCTGGCCACCAGAGAGAAGATACACATTCTAATGGTGAGTCACCTAAATGCATGACTTTACACTGTGGGAAGAAACCAGTGATGATGGGAGCTCTAGGAGGAGACGGACCCCGTAATAATGACTCAGCCTGAGGTGATATCCAAACGAGAAGTTGGGTCACAAGCAAAGGTGAAGTCAACCCGGGGAAGTCAGTCCTACACATAGGGACAGGGCGAGGCGACAATGGGGAGGGATGAAGAAGAAAGCTGGGTTGAGGGTATAAGATGGGGCGGGCCGGATCGGGCAGGATGGGTGAGGCAGGCAGGGCAGGCGAGACAATAAGGCAGGATACTGCAGGCAGGGCAGGCAGGGAAGACACAAGACAGAGAAACGCTCAGCAATGTTCCAGACCATGGCAACAATACTTCGCAATACTAGCGAGGTTACTTCTGCCTGAAGTAGCGGAGTGATCACTAGGACACTGACTGCAGCCGTCCGGACAAAACCTACATGAACATATGAGAACCAATAAACCTCACAGCTGCAGAGCAGAGGAAAGATTCAAACCCACCACCCTGGGGACTGGAATAAAAAGACCTCTGACCTGATTAATCAAAAATGTGTGACTAAAGACCTGATATTAGTATTGTTAATGCTTTTTAAAAAAAACGTAATAGTGACAATTAGAACAAAATATACGGTCTGCTCCAGCACCATTCAAATCCATCCATCCATCCATCCATTTCCCAACCCGCTTTTCCTTCTGGGTAGTGGGATATCCGGAGCCTATCCTGGAAGCTATGAGCACGAGGCAGGGAACGACCCAGGACGGGGGGCCAGTCCATCAAATGAATACACTAATCCTACAGACTACACCTAGAACATACAAAACTTCTATGATCCTCATCCTTAAGATAAGGGTAAACAACCTCAAGTTAGCAGGTAGCATAACTTTTTCACTGTTAAAAATAAAATCAAAACCTCATTGAGAGTAGCAGGTAGGCCTAATTATGCACCTACATATGTAAAATTTTGCTTGAAATAAACATAAGCAATTATTTATTTTATCTGTCCTTTGAAAGTGTGCATGTTTTTGATGCGTAACTCAGAGTTCTCTATGGAACTGAGTACGGCAATAACTAAACGACATTTACATGTTTTGGGCGCCCTCTGCTGTCCGCGGTCATCATTACACTTTTCACGGCACAGGGACGCTTTTGCCGGAGCGCGTGCTTACGTACATACCGGCCGGATGACGTCTTTCCGTTTTTACGTTCAAACATGGCTGCGTCTGTGATTATAGGAGAAGCACACTAAATCCTTATTGACCATGTCAAGGTCTGTATGCTTTTCCTTTTTCTTTAGTGCTTTTTATTTCTGTTACAGAGACCTACTGATCTGGGGGTACAAACCGAGAATCCTGCGGTAAAATCAGTAATGCGGCTTAACATGTGTACCTCCTCACGGCGTTCCACATGTGGACGTTAGTAAGCAACGCAGCTTATGTAACTCTCTTTCGCTATTGTCGTTTTCCGTTCGTATTTAGCTTGTTATTAATTTTTATGGCAGTTTTATACTTGTCTGTTTGTTTTCTTGTAGGCTGTCTAGTAAGTCTTTGCTCACGTGTTTTTTTTTTATTTTGTCGCTGTTCATTTTTTCCCAGACTTCATCAGCACTCGGTCACTCGATTAAAGTTTTAGAAATACACAAAGCAACGAAATATGGCAGGAGAATTAAATCTAAACAATGAGGTAGTGAGGATGAGGAAGGAGATCAAGAAGGTCAGGGCTTTGATCATCCGCAAGCTCACCAGACAGATCACGTCGCTCAAGAATAAAAAGGGAACAGAGGCTGAGGTCCAGAAGAACCGGAGACGGGTGGCTAGACTGCAGGAGGAAATCAGTAAGATGAAAACCTTAAAACCTGACTATGTGACCAAACTTGCTCTGCAGAAGAACCTCAACTTTGAAAAAGTTTGCAAAGATAACAAGTTGACCTTAGAGGATCGAGCGATCGCACGAATCGCGACTCACCCACAGATCAACAAGAAGATTGTTGACATAAAAGCTGCAATCAAAGCATTTCAGGATGAGCGTAAAAAACCTTCTGAGGCGAGAAGGACTCAAGCTTCAGTGAAACCTGTTAAAGACCCAATAACACCAGGTAGTTTGGCAAAAAACATCAGTGATAAAGAACAACACAGCAGTGCAGCTGTAAAATGCCAGGATATTACAGACAAGCCGTCTGATAGGACAACCAGATTTACAGAACCCCTACCTGGCAAAACTGAAAATTTGACTACTTTAGAAGGAAGCAACATTGAAATTCAGCCTGAAAGAAATGTAGAGACTGATTCTAATCAAGAAAATACCTCTAAAAGTATCCAGTCAACTATGACTTTCATAAAAGCTGATACAAACAGCAAAGAAGGAATGAGAGAACCTGCAAAAAACAGGCAAAAAAGTACATCCTATGCTACGGAGCAGAAGAAGACAGATGTGGAGGAAAGTGATCCTGATCAGTCCGACGAGGACAAAGAGGAGGAGGAGTACTTTGATGACAGCACAGAGGAGCGCTTTCACAAGCAGTCGTCCCAGTCAGAGGACAGTGATGATGATGACTTCTTCCTCGGCAAAGTCAGCAAACTGCGGAAGAAGAAACCGGAGTCGGGTTTAGGAGAGAGCTCGAAGAAGACGGTCACTTCTGCAGCTGAACCAGAGATGGGGGCAAAGGAACAGACTTGCGTTGAGAAGAAGGATGGTCAGGCCTCCAAGGCTATGAAGCTTCAGTCTACATTCTGCAACAGATTGTCAGGTTCTGTGGGAACCTCCTCTAAAGGTTCTGGTGGAAAATCAAAACCATCCAAGTTCCAAAAGGCGATGGCTACCACTGCGGGGGATCCAAAACTGTCCAGGCCTGAGAACCAGAGGGGAGGCCCCGACAAAAGGTCACGACCTTCCAGACATGTCAGTAAGGGTAACGTTGGTCGACGTGGCAGCCTTCAACCCTGGGGAAAGGGCCCAGGTCCCAGCAAGGAGAAACCGAAGTTCGAGAAGCAAATGCAGGGCAGGAGCTGGGCGACAGCGGTTCCCCGTCCTTCCCAGAATGCACCACAGACTCTCCATCCATCCTGGGAGGCGAGCAAAAGACGGAAAGAGCAGCAAGCTCAAATTACGGCTTTTCAGGGGAAGAGAATCAAATTTGATGACTAATGATTGTTTTTTTTTTCTCCTGAAAAAACATTTGTTGGAAGACTAGTTGTACATCCAGTGATCCAACTGAGGAATTGTATAAGCATGCAAAGTAGATTGATATTCTGTATGTGATACTGCTTCAGCTGATAACGTGACCATTATGGCATAGTTAATTATCATTAATTATGTCTTTATGAATATCTGAAACACCCATATTTGTATTTTTGTAAGACTTTCTGAATATATCATCTGTAGGTGGTTTGAGAATATAGGTGTGTTGTCTTTTTCATGTTACTTTTTATGTGAAACATTTTTGCCTCTGAATTTTTATTTGACATTTTACCAGGAGATTTTTTAATGTCTACAAGTACTTTTAAATAGCCTTAAACACTGCAGAAGATAAGGATGGAGGTCCAGGGCTGCCTTACAGCTGATTAAATCCAGTTCTTTGTTCTAGGTAAGTATGGTGAGCTCTGCTATAGCAGATGTCCTGTACAGTGTTTTGGAGAAGTGGATATTGGTACCTGCCTTTATCTGTGAAATCAGGTGATATAGTAAATGCCTCGTGTGTCCAATCTTGTTCCTGTGGAAGGCAGAAAGACTAATCAGCATTACGCAGTGCAAGCTCAATTCCTCCTAATGTTTTTTTGGGGGAAAAAAATCATAGGGGATTTTAAGCAAAAATGTTGAATGGGTGAAATGTCCAGAACAATGCAAATACATAGAAAAACACGCACACCTCCCAAGGGCCTTTTCAGTGTAGAACAAAGGGATATCCCTCTAATCAATATTATGCAGTGTGATACACAGGAAGACTGTCTATTTAGTAGCAGTAGGAGTTCAGGTTAGTTCTCGTTAGAGTTATGGCACAAGGGAAGAAGCTGCTGGATTAGAGGAAGGTTACAGTAAATGAACAAAAGAGTGACAGAGGATGAGAGATGGACCCTGTGACTGCAGGGTGGAGGTGGACTTGGACTGATTGGGTTCAGAGTTCTCTAGTTACCATGAAAAGACCCATCACACGGCACTGTTGTGCAGTGGCACTTGCTTGGCTGAACATTTACCATTTTGGCTGTAATGCGGTTGTGCTGGCTTGAAATTTGGTTTGTCTGGAACCAGGGTCTTGGACAACTGGAGAGTGAACACAGTACTATATAGGGTGATCTGATACAAGGGACAGGTGGCAAAACTAGTTCCCCTGTGACTGGAAACCACCAGGTTAATGGAGGTATCAAGGAAAATCAGTGTCACTTCATGTTCACATCACTCTACCTCAAATGGTTATTCATGTCATATTTTAATTCATATGAGCTATCAGAGTTCCTCAAAAGGGGGAAAAATCTATTAAAACCAATATAATACGATAGTAACAAAAAGCAACACTAAGCAGTACCTACGATTTGTAATTTCTCTTCCACAATGAATGAATCACTTCAATACATGATATTTCAGCCCTGACCAACACAGTAATTATAATAGCCAGTGAAGGAAGTTAAATGAAACAATGCTAACGCCAAATTAATCTGCATCGGCGCTGCCGTGGTGACATCAGCAAGCGCGTCGTGCGCATGCGGTATTTAACGTTCGCTATATCGAAAAGCAAAGAGGGGAAACGGTTTAAATAACCAGAATGATCGTTTTAAAAACTGGTAACTGTGTCCAAATTGCAAAACACGATCATACATTTTATATTTAAAAGCGCTATTCTCTCTGCACGCTGCCAGACTGAAAACAGTGCAGCTGACTACAACGCGAGGGAATCCCCATAGTTACCCAAAAACCTTATTCGCCGATCACTGTTTAATATGTAAATACAAACTGGCTTTCTACTGGTCACTCTTGTCGACCGTGGTCCAATGACTTCCTTGTATATTCAAAATTTCCTTGTGACTGGTTGATAACTGGACACGTGTTCAAGTATACTGTAGGCGATTGGTAATCAGGGCAGCCAATGGGATCTAATATGCAAATATAGTTTGAAATCTTCGCGGGAAATCTGAGTTTCGCGGGAGGGCCTTTCGCGCGTAAACTATATCCCTTCATTCATTGTCAGCTTCCTGGAGCCATTTTCGGCCAGAAAGACGGCAGCTCGTCTCGGTTTTAAATCCTTCGCATCTGCTTTGCTCCGCGATTAATATAGAGCCGAATCTGGCTGAATCGTTAGATTAGACCCTTATCTAACCCTCGTCGTAAATATTTTAGATTATACTTGGAGGGATTTTGAGAAAATCGGCTCTAAAGTAAAGTAGGGACAAAGGGCAGCCGAGCCTTTAAAGATGAGAAAAGGGATCCCCTCGGCCCCGGAGAAAGTGATCATAACAGGGGTCGGGGGCTCTGCCGTGGACAAAACCAGCGTCTTAACAGCGCTGTCTGATCGCCTGAGCTCCAATTTCCCTACGGCCACGTACATACAGATCATCACCCCGCCGTCCTCTTTCACACAGACGGGCCATGTCTGCGCGTCCGAGGCTCCGGCCGGCAGCTTGATATACTCCACTCCCCACGGATCGGCAAACGGATCGGGACAGCGACCGGCTTTGGGACGGCCTCCGGTAAATACGGCGCAGGTTCCGGTTCGATTGGACCGGACGCGCGTGTATGTGTGTGTCGCGGCTCGCCTGGCGCTAATCCACCGTTCCTGTCGGAGTTAAAGGTGGCACTTTTGCTGGAAGTTGGGGGCGAGCTGTTCCGGCCTGACAGCAGCCCCACTTCTCGGGTCTAAATGTGGCTGTAACCGGGGGGAGGGGAACGTAGTTTTCGACTAACTTTTATTCCTCTTTCCCTTTGCTAACGAGCCGCTGGTGTTGGGGGAGGACGGAGGGGGATGGGATAGCGGTGCTGGGGGTCATAACCGGGTATGAAAGGTCAGCCGGCGGTATAGTTAGGCTTTGGTTCGGGGGTCGGTGTGGCTGCAGCTGGCCGAGGCGGAGACCGGTAGCACACGGTCCCGGTCCCTCGTATTCCTTTCTGCTCCCCGTCCTCCCCCATTTCTGTTACTTTCAGTCGTCCCTGTTGTTGTTTCTTCTACGTCCCTCCCTTTTTTCTATATCCCCAAACAGGCCCCATGAAGATTGCGGGGGGTAGGGGGGTCGCTGCTTTTCTCTGTACCTCTGATGGCGGTTAGCTGCTAAGCTAACACGTAACAGACCCCTCCCCCCACTGTTGAAGATGAAGGTGGGGGTTACAAATGCTGTAAACGTTTCTTTTCAGTCTTAGTGGGGGGCCCTTACCTGTAGCGGTCTGGTCTGTGCCCATATGCGTTCCTCTCCAGACCAGTCATCCTGGATTGCCTTAATTATTTTTGAGATTTTTTTTTGGTGGTTTGTCAAAACTCTAAAATGTCTGCAGTGGTTGGTGGGAGATGTTTTACCTTGATTTCCAAAGGGGGACGGGTTCTATACTGATACACCTGTGTAGACCCGAGGAAAAGTAGCTTGAATGGAGGAGGGGTATTTGGGCATCCATATTTAGGTTTTTAATGCACCTCCCCATCTCGTGCTGCGGTTGGTGGACAGTTGGGATGGAAGTCTGTCTTCTCCACAGACGGTTTAGGCTTTGGGAAATCTTATCATGGCAGACACTCCCTTTTTTGAACACTATTGAATCGTTTGTGGATGAGACGCATTATGGAACTTCTACTTCATTTACAGCCTACAAGCGTCCATTTATGGACGTGGCTGTGATGTCTTTTCAGGCTGCTGACCCTCCACTGTGTGAGTGTGGCACTGGTGCTGTTGGTGTGGCTACAGCTCTGCTCCTGGTGATTGACTGTTATGTGGGGAATTTCACCATGAAATGCATATTACCCAGTTTAAATTGACTCTATGTTTAACGGCTCTGCTGGTCCAGTAGCCTTTGCTGTATTTATGTACATGACTGACTCCTGAGAGGGCTATTGGCATTAAATAGCCTCCCCTTTCGGAAGGTCTTGATTTAATTTAATGGCCCTTTTCGCTTTAGGTGGCACTGTTAGGTTTATGATGTAGTTTCTTGTTTGTAGAGGGTCTGTTTTTTTTTTTTTGTGAATTCTCACCAGTATGGGTGGCTTCACTGAGTTATGACTGTTGTGTGTTTTGGAGCTTATGGAGATGTGATCTTCCTGTGCTAGTGTATCCAGAGGCCTGTGCTGTTCCTACACATTGGTCATGGCAGAGGTCTGGTCGGCCTGCTTTCTAGCTTCTGACTCAGGTTGGTTCGGTGGGTTATTTTGTGCCTGCCTACAGAGCCGTGATGTTTTGGCTGCTGGTTCTTACCCTGGTATTAGGTGTCCTGCTTTGGGGTTGCACCTCATAGAGAATTTCAGCCACTTCCATTGTTTGCTGATGTGGTATCTGAGTAAGAAGTATGTTGGATTAAGCACTACTTAAAGGGGGGGGGAAAAGCTAAATTTTCACCAGTGAATTTAATCATTGATGTCGGATCGTCAGTACTTCTTCTGGTCCATGTTGAAGTCTAGGTCCCAATGCACTGCTGCCGTTTTACACACTTTCATGTTTTGCAGGCCATTTGGTTTTCGGCCTACTTTCAGGCCTACAATTCTAACCATTCGGTCCTTGAGCTACCTGATTGTGCTGGTTGGTAACTTTTGGCTGTTGGGTATCTTCACGGGAGTGGCTGCTTCAGGTATGCTAAGTGGCATCTGCATGGAAGCCATTTTGTGTGGGAGGTAGTGAAAGTAGAAGTGTGTCCCAGTGCTTGTCACGCGTTTGGCTGGAGGGAAAACAGCTCGACCTTCAATGTCACACATGGTTCATCATGGCTGGAATCAGCACACCGTTTCTCTGCTTACCAGATTCTGGATTTGACCAGTTTGTCTATTTTTTTTTAAAAAAAAATTTTTTTTAATTAACCTATGACATCTGGGAAAAATGTGGTGTGGTCAAGTTTGTGTTCTTACCCATTTTTAATGAAATGGAGTTCCAACGGTGGCAATTTTAGACGCCCAGAAATTGGGGTCTTTCAAAAGGCGATTAAAGTGAGTAGCACGGGAGGCGGGGCCATGGTGGAATGCACAGATGCCATCGGGAGAGTTGTCTCTGTGGGAGTGGTGTGCAGCTGTTTTCTTTAAGCTGTCTGACCTGTTAGTCGTCTTAGTCCCCTAGAAATGCCAGTTGCATGTATCGACCCCTTTTGAGTTCACTTTCTTTTTTTTTTTTCCCTGTCGAATTTGGGTCTCCAGTGGCCAGGGAAGGACATGGATTTTTCATTATCAAAACTGGGATCAGGTCCCTGTCAACTGCCCTGACCGAGCTGAGGGTGTAATGGAACGTGTCCTTTGTGCCTGTTGGTGATGGTCGTGTGTGACGGCAGACTTGTCGCGTCAGCCAGTGGTTTTATCGTCAGTCTGGTTGACGGCATTATCTGAAAAGCAACATGTCTTGTGTGGGTTTTTTTATTGCTTGATCTGTCAAATTGGGGTACTGGGCCTGGCAGGCTTTTTCTGTGTGATAAGCTGCGGAGGGGTGACTCTTGATAGCTCCGCCTTTGCCGAAAGCCACTAACGCTGCAGATTAACTGGGAGGTGCAAGCCTGCCTTTGACCTTAACCGTGTTCCTGGTGCTGCCAGTTGAGGTCTGATGTGGTCTGAATGAACTGGGGATCCATCTGATGGGCTAGTGGCTGCAAATTGATGATTTTTACCCTGATTGGTGCTGATTAGCAAATTGGCTAATCAGCACCAATCAGTCTAAATATGACCAATTTTTTATGAGCTGATGAAGTAGTTTGCTCAGTGATATTACTTTCTGTTCCCAGTTAGTGGTGGGTGATAATGGCGATTTGTCGTACCCTGTCAAAATTGTACAATGAGGTATTGCAAGAATCTGAATACAGCGCTATATTTAAATTTTTATTCAGCAGCTGCTCCTGTCCACAGTGCGTTACAAGTAAGGCAAACGGCACATTAACTGCGTGCTGTGGGAGTCGACTGGGCTTATTTGCAGCCAAGTTGAGTTTACGGCGAATGCGCAGTTACAAGTGAACCGATACAACATACTAGGAAGCACCGATCACGCGACGCCTGCGTGTTCAGAGGCCGCGACAGCACGACCAATATGGAACAATGTGGGGGGGAAAAAGCAATTTCAGCCTGTATAACACCTTAGTGCTTTTTGTCTCTCATCGATGTTGATCTAAATTTAGTGGCTAGACCTTGAAATAATAACTTAATTGACCTTTTTTGTTTTAACCAGTTACCTGGCTTGGTGAGAAAACAAACTTTGTATCATATGCTGTACATGTCAAATTATTATAACCAACACAATTCATAGTTGTATGACCGAGGACAAACTGGTTCCAAACATCGTATGGAAAGAATTTGTTTTGCAAAATCTATTGTAATTTGCAAGCGCTGCACAGAGTTTGGTTGTGTTGCCACTTGTTCTACAATCTTTTTAACCTCCCCAAACACGTGTAATGTCTGGCTATACGTGTATGTGCAAGGGAGTCGTTGACAGTGGCAAAGTCTCACGCATTCTGAAAAAGCGAGACGGTAACGAACACTTATTGATGCAAAAATTCAAAATCTTGCATTTCATGTTTTATCCATTATTTCTTATAAACTCAGCTCGGTGTAGTTATTGACCAAAGCAATAAATGTTAGTTTGTGTTTGAAACTTTTCTTTTAATTTTTATTAGTGCAATTTTGGTATAATGAGTTTTTATTTGCGCAGTATTATATAATGTTTAATTTTATTACTTTGCTACAATCAGTGTTTCTTGTAAGGACTTGCTTAGCAAATGGAATTACCTTGCTGCATACATTAAAAAAATCGATATATATTGTGGAGCATAATTCTGCTGAATAATATTGATGTCATTTTGGCCATATTGCCCTCGCCTAGCTGCCTACCCACTCTCCTGAGGCTCTTTCCTTCTCTCATCCCAATAATGTTCCATGACAAGTGGAGTTAAACCATATGGGAATCGTCTGCTCTTTGGAGATTCTTCAGTGTTGAATGAAGGCATTAAATTTGCTGTGTGCAAGACGTGAACGTGAAGTTCTCTGTGAAAGAACCACCTCACTTTGGTTGATGCTTGCATAGCCATTTGTATTTGAGAAGGTATTTTGCTTGTAGGAAGCTGTCCCGTCCCTGTGGATTCTTGGGGAAGATGCATGTTCCCAACATTCCAGGTTCAACTGAGCAGAAACCATGGAAACATGGAGGTCTTGCTGTTTGCATGATTATGCACAAATCGTCTGTTTGCTAGTCAGATGACCACCAAAGTTGTTAACCCCTCACCCAGAGGAGTAGTAATTTGCAGTTGTTTTTTTTGGACACCGAGGAAGTGAATGTCCCGGTTTAGGTGTTGGGTGTTCAGCATGTTGGCATTTCCTAATACTCGGTGGTTGAGTTCTCTCCAGCTTTTATGAAACTGTCTGCAAGCCATTGACTGGTGAGGAACCTCATGAGCTGTGTTCCCTTCATCCTCCATCACCAGGCTAAAAGGCGCCTTGAACTGGATGAGACCGACCACCAGTATATCGGCGATGGCGTCAAGACTCCCCGTGGAAAAGGAAGTGTGTCCACTCCCACCCTGAAGAGCCCCAGAAGTAAGTCTGACCAGAGGGTGGAGCGCTATCTTCTGTAGACGCTCTTGGTGAAAGAGCTGTAGGTCTGGGGTCTATTAGGTTTTTCATTTCATTAAGTAGTGATGCACCCATGTGGAAATATTGGCTGGTACGGTTTGATTTCTGTCTAATATTTGATGCTGCAGGAAACTAATCAGAAACTTGAACATAATTATTCGAGCGGATAATTGTCATTCGAATAACTGGGTAAAAACCAAACTTTATATGCAGTTCATATTCTGACTGCAGTATGCTGACAACTCATCGCGCAGGTAACACACACAACACACGAGTAAGTGACCCGGGTCGATGGCTGGAATGTGTCAAGACAGCCTTCCTAGTAGGGGTGGGTGATATGACCCAAATCTTTCGTTATATTTTTAGTTAGAATCATGACTCACAATAAAGATGGCGTTTTTTTGTTTGCAAACCAATTTGAAATGTATGTAGTAACATTAATTTACTGTTAAGTGATTATTCTGTCCTTGTAAGACACATTGCTTGTAACATAATGTACTCGTCAAGGTATGTAAAATACTGTACATATAAAAGCTGACACGGCAAAAGTACTTACATTTTTAATAGTAAAGTTTTTGAAGTTTTGAGTACAGATGAACATCACAGTTGTACGAGTGGAATGGTACTTTGTGTGAAAGTGGTCTGGATTTGCAAAATCCAACCTGGCTCAGATGAGAACCCTTTTTGGAACCTGCTCTCTCTTCAGTTATGCCGCGCACTGTGTGATGGTGTCTGTGGACTGTGATTCTTAGAAGGTGTGTGTGTGTGTGTGTGTGTGTGTGTGTGTGTTTTTTTTTTTTGTTGAAGATCTAGTCATTAAGTTGAGATCCAGTGGGAGTGTTAATTGACAAAGAAAGGAGATGGAAGGACTGCACTGATGTTGGACGTCATGGTGTCTGAAATTGCTTTATTTCACACTGGTCTGTTTTTATTGTACTACTGCAGCCTCTGAACACCCAGGTGTCGTGTGATGGGTGTTTGCCAGTCTGTTCTGTCATGCAAAATGGCTACTGGTCATGATAAATTGTCTTATGGTCCAGCACTACTTCCTAGCTCTGCTCCAGCACCCAATGATCTCCGGCGTTTGGCGGAATCTGCAATAACTGGATCTTTTTTTGTTGAGAAAATTCAACTGAATATTTGATTACGGAAATATACGATGGGCGCATCCCTACTGATGTTCCTGATCAGCATCTGAACTCTGAGCTACTCAAATCTGTAGCAAAACTGATCTGTGACAGACAATTTTCAGGATTATCAGGATTATCCCCCCTCACTTTAGCGGTTATGTCTTTAGCTCTGGTGCTGCTAATTTTGAATATTGACGAAAGTCTATATCACAGCATTATCGAATTCTCGAATCTGAATGTTGATTGATTTTTCTATAACCATGTATAAATGTTACTGAAGCGCATCACAGTAGTACATCAACGCATGATTAAAATAGAAATGTCAGTTGATTCTTAATCACTATTAATTATATAAACCTGAGTAATTGGTGATAAAACATGCTAGCATATGCCGTTATATTTAAATACAGTGGTACCTCGATTCTCAAACTTCCGTTTGAGAAAAAAATCTGTTCCGGACTCAGGATAGAATCCTAAAAAGTTTGAGTTCTGGTCGAATTTTTCCCATAAGAAATAATGGAAAACCAATTAATTGGGTCCCGGCCCCCCAAAATTACACCTAAATGTGAGTTTTTTTTTTTTTTTTTTTTTTTTTTAACATTTAAACACAAAATGAACAGGGTAAAACGAGCATTTTTTTTCTTAATGGCTTCCCAAACGATAAGATCTTATCCCAACATTACCCCTGTCCTGCCCCGATCGTCCGCTCCTTCTGTGTTTCACGCCCTCTCATTAACCTCGTGTGGGGGATCCCCATGTGATCAGCTGTTTCTGGTTGTTGTCATTAGTCCTCTGTATTAAGTCCACATTTCAGTTTGTTACCCCAGTCCGGTCATTGGGTGTGTTCGACTTGCTTACAGCACTGGCTTAAAGCAACGCATTCTGATCCTGACACAGTGCATTGCATTGCGACCTCTCACCTGGCTGCACAAACTGGAACCGCCTGTCACAACACACCTTTACCCTTATTGGCTGAAGAGTTTAGTTACACGCATGACATTTATATCCCAGACAGTTCCGATGCGTAATCAGCTATTTCTCCTGAATATCACGTAAAGCAGTGAGAACTGGTTTTCAGTTAATTTACCTGGTAAAATAAAGCTTAAAT
>JABFEA020000050.1:5925574-5939706 GCA_019775915.2 Cyphomyrus plagiostoma | reverse complement strand
GCTTCCGGGATAGGCTCCGGACCCCCCGCGACCCAGAAGGATAAGCGGTTTGGATAATGGATGGATGGATGGATGGAATATTCATGGATTTTAAACAGAAGTTTACTTTCTACATTTAAAAAAAATAATAAAGCAGCAAACACAATGTTTCTATTAGGGGTGAAGGGGAAATATCGATTTTATGATTAACTGCAGTTGTGTTGCTTTTTTCTGCGAGGTTAATGCTACAATACTGTGCCTCGTCGTTTGTACAGTACATATAGTTTGATCGCACGTTAGTGAATGTGTCTAAAACCTTAATTGTATAGAACCTAAACTGAATCCAATCGAAATTGAATCAAATCGTGAGGTCAGGGCTGATTCCAGAATATCCGTAAGTTTGTCAAAGATTCCAATTTGTTTGGGCACCTTTGTTATTTCTTATGGTTTGAAAGAGGTTGGTTTAGTTCTTAAGCAGCTATAACCTTGTGTTCCTCAAATTAAGATTTTAGTGTATGAGTCTTTGGCCTCTCTTAGTGGCTTTTACAATTTGTTTCCTGTGAGTCTGCCTTTGTAAGTTTGTGTTCCACTTAAGAGCTTTTTAATCATCTTTAAAAGTGTGGAAAGCCGCTATATAATATTTCATACCCCTCTATTTCAAATTTGGTATCTGAATCCTGTCATTATCTTGTGAATTGGAATGGAATTAAATTGAAACATCTGTACCAAAGTCCAGCTGTACTTTGTGTGTTTGTTAATCTTATGAATACATCTAAAGATGAAATTTTGGGGATTCCAGTGTGTTTATCAATTGTTGCAAATCAATGGCATAACATGAGTGCGCTTACACATGCCTTGTCCAACCCAGGCTTCCGGTCAGAAATGCAGAAGTGCCTAACCTCAATAGCCCAAAAATGTGATGGGAGTAGATGAACAATGTGTTGCGTAAAATATGCATTAACGTGTTAATTTAGACAGGCTTTCTAAAGAAAACAATGGGCTGAATAATATACATTTTTAAACATGAATGTAAAAGCATGGATGGGGTGCATTTCCCCGCTTAAAGACTGATCTTTGCGTTTATGAACTGACAGCTGGCATATGGTTTTTACAGCAGACTATTTTTGAATTAGACTGTGGCTTGGGTCTCACACAGGCCTAACAAATGTTTAGTGGTGGGTTTATACTCTGCTTGCAAAGCGTACACTTGTATGTTGCTGCTTATGCTTGCATGCGTAGGTTACGTCAGCCTGGAGGATTATCTCCACCCGAGGGCAGTGTGAGAACCATCTTGGTTGGCTGCTTCAGAGGTTGTGACATGAAATGTTTTACACTGGCTACCTCCACAGCAAATTGCTACTTTTGTAATACTGCTGCAGCATTTTCTATTCTATCCACTGCTCTTCATATTGGTCCTTTGCATTGCCATATATCTGATTTGAATACTGTTATGTAGTTAGGGGTGTAACGATATTGGGTTCATAAGACGAGATTTTTAAGGAAAACTTCAGAGGAAATGTATTACTGGAAAGTAGCTTTTTTTGATTAATTTGAAAGGCAAAAAATGCGAAATAATGCAGATGTATGGCGAAATGTGCTAATCACCATCATATGCAGTAAAGAACAGAAGAAATATCTAGCACCAAAAAATTTCACCACAAACTCAAATGACAGGCTTCCCTCATATTTGACTTCTCAATTGAACATAACAGAATATAAATAAAACAATATAAATAACTTTTTTTTTTTTTCTTCACCAGTGCAGCGGATTTAAGCAAAGAGCTACGATGGTGCTGTAAATGGCCCTGCACAGCAGTAGCATTAGCCGCTGTGTACGGCATTTTTTTCTTAAAATGCTTATGGATGGTTCAAGGTTTGTCTGTCACCCTTTTGCGGTTTGTACCCAAAATACTGCCATAGAAAAAGCTTAAGTGTCTTGGGCGTCTACTATGGTAAATACGTCAGACGCCGACATACAGCTGCTGATTTACAGTGCCTTCGTGAGACTGCTTTTCACTCATGTTGTACTTAGTATTTTGTACTTGGCATGAGGGCTGCACAACAATGGAAACTTCCGGTTTTCTTTTTGTGAAATATTGCGATGTCGACAAAGCAGAAAGTTCAGAGTTTCTTAATTGTGAGAAATTGGTTTATTACTGGACCAGAGAGCGCATGCAGTGGTCATGCAAAAGGAGGTGGTAAACATACCTGATATTCATGGGAAGGTGCAGTCATTAAAACTGCAAGGCTAAGTTTTGTATCCTATAAAATGTTCTAGGGAATTGTAATCTCTACCACCACCACCCCCCCCCCCCCGCTCTTTGCAAATTTCATCAACAAAATTTCTAAATACTATGTCGACATTATGTAAATGCAGCGTTAGTACCGGTGTGTGGAAGCCTGATGTCAGAGCTGCGTGGTGAGAGTTGCATATGCCTGACCTGTGATGTCTGTTATTGCACATCACCCAGGCTTACCTGGTATCGTTCTGTACTGTAACGCTACTGTCCTGTTGAATGCCTTCTACACAGACAGTTAAGTACAAATTCCAAGCCACTTTGTACATGTGACACTGCTGTCTTTGCACAGATTGAATTTGGAAGCAGAAGAAACCTAAACTGCCGTTACTTTTTGAGGAGACTGTACACACAACAGCCTCTGAAAATATTCAGTTTTGAATATCTTTTAGCCACTTTTCTTAAATGAGATTCTATTTGGTTAATACAGTACTGTATATAAAACCAAGACAAAAGGTAACCCTACGGCCCCCAAACTTTGGTAGGACTGCTTCTCATGTACATGAGCGACATTAAATGAAAAAGGTTTCCCCTGTGCTTTGGCATTTGGGACAGAGTCAAAGCATCATAAAACATGTTCTGCAAAGGAACTGGGAAAAGACGAATCCCTGTGGGTTTTTTTTAAAAATTTGCTTCATGTACCTCTAATTTTTCTGAAATGTAGCTAAAACCAATAATGACCAACCGTCCTACCCAGAAGCACCACCCAGAAACCCGTTCCCAGTCCGACTTCAAACTAACCCATGAAGGGGGATTAACACTAGATAAGACTTTTTTTTTCCCCTTTAAGAATTTTTGCTTTCATAAAACATTTTTCTGTCAAAGCTGTAAACATGTTTTGTTCCCTCAGTAAAGAACCCAAAAAATGCCCAAATTGTAAGGAATCTAAAGTCTCTTTGCAATGCCAAATGTAGGGGTGAGCACTTCGAAAGATACCAGATTGTCTTGTATGAACGAATTGCAGAAATTTGCCAAACCTTTAGATGCCACGCATGTCAACTCTGCACCTCAAAAATGCAGGGGGGGATCAGAGTTGTCTAACGAACTTCTGCCATTACCAATATGTTAGCTGATGTCATGAATCCCTAAGGCAGAGGTGGGGAACCTGTTCATGGAGGGCCTGTATGAGTTTTCAGAAAGGCCTCTCAATCAGCCAATCACAGTGGGTGGAGCTCAGAACCACTGTTTTTATTGGCTGATTTGTGGTCATCCCTGAAACCTGCACCCACGGGCCCATCATGGAACGTTAAGTAAACCGGCTGCACTTTTATGCCGTTTTCGGTCAGACTGGTGCAGTAACAGGAAAACTCTTAGTTTATCTCGAGCTTGTTCACCCCAAGCCAAGCTTAGTTACTTGTGTTAATGAGTTGATTCTGAAATGTTTGTGTGTGTGTGACGATGCAGCTCCGAAGTCGCCGTCGGAGAAGACGCGTTACGACACGTCCCTAGGTCTCCTGACTAAGAAGTTTGTCCAGTTGCTGGGCCAATCCTCCGACGGTGTGGTGGACCTAAACCGGGCCGCCGAGGTCCTCAAGGTTCAGAAGAGGCGGCTGTATGACATCACCAACGTTCTGGAAGGGGTTCACCTCATTAAGAAGAAATCCAAAAACAACATCCAGTGGATGTAAGTGTCTGGTTTGGTTCTGAGGGTTAGGAATGGGTGTGATCGTCTTGGCCTGGTGGTAGATGTCTGAGCTGATAGGAAAAGCCTTTGCTGTCTCCTCAGGTCTCGTGTAATTAGGGTTCTCTAGATCAGTGTTTCCCAGCCCTGACCTCGGAGACCGTCAGCCACTCCACGTTTTTGCTCCTTGCCAGATGGTCCACGTTTTTGCTCCCTACTAGCAGTTGATTGGGAGCAAAAACATGGACTTTCTGTGGGTCCCCAAGGACCGGACTGGGAAACGCTGTCCTACATGTTCAGGATTGATACTTCCTGAGATGAAGCTTCTACCTGTAATAAGCAGGCAAATGGCGGTTTTAGGATTGTCGCAAAGAATTGTCTCGGGCCCTTTAGGTCTGAGCCCGGGTGTGTTCTAACTGGGCCGTGTGTGCCTGTAGGGGCTGTAGCCTGTCAGAGGAAGGGACTGCTCTCAATCAGTGCCAGACCCTTGGCCGCCAGGTTATGGAGCTGAGCCAGGAGGAGAAGAAGCTGGATGAGTTGATCCAGAGCTGCACCCGGGATGTGCGGCAAATGACAGAGGAAACGCACAATCAGAAATATCCTTCAAACTGCCAGAACTGTTCTGTAACATTTTAGGCCAGTCATCTGTCTTAACTGTTTTCTGGGTTTTGATTGGTGCTTTCTCCGTCAGGTAGGCGTTTGAAGTTACTGGGGTAATTTTACCAATCTCTTGATGCAGTGGTGGCACTTTGGTGTGACATGTTGTTCCCTTAACGTGCCATCTCCACGTTTGCCTATGTCACGTATCAAGACCTCCGGAAGATCCGGAGTCTGCGGGATCAGACTGTGATCGTGATCAAAGCGCCTTCAGAGACCAAGCTGGAGGTTCCTGACCCTCAGGAGGTGAGGGCTCTGGCTCCTCACTTGGAGGGTTTAGTTCTCCTGATAAGTTGATGGCTTCTTGGAGGCTCAGTGTTCTTGTGACATGAGATTGCTGCAGTATCCACTGATTTCTGAGATGCGCTTCCTCAGTTCCTCTTCGGTTCTTGGGTCTGAACTGGCAGAATGGGATGACTTTTTCATTGTGCCATTTTACTTGTAACACAAGGAGAGCATCCCCACAATGTTTTTTTTTTTTTTTTGCAATTTGGTTAAGGGAATAAATAAAATTAAATGATCTTGTCTATCCTTAGAGTTTACAGGTTCACTTGACCAGCACACAAGGTCCCATAGATGTGTTCTTGTGTCCGGATGAGAATGAGCCCAGCAGCTCCACGAAGAGTAGCCCCTGCGATGTCAATGGAAACAGCCCTGCTCTTGTCAAAGTCTTACAAGGTAGATTTATGGCCTTAGTGTCGTATACTGAAGGTTCGTACAACCTAGCAGATATCTTGATGTAGGCAAAGTCAAAGTAATTTGGCTTGTCTTCTGGTCCATTTGATATTACTCTTGGCACAAGTCTGTTACGTTCTGCTTATCAGTATTGCTGATAGTTACAATGTATTGATTATTAACACAGGCTAATATTTCTGTGTCGGTGGACCTCTAGTTAAAGGACAGGTGCTCTGTAGTTGCAGTGCATGTCCTCAGGATATTTTTGAAGGCCCTTCCCCCGTTTCTCCTCCTCAGATTGTCCCGCGAGCGAAGCCAGTAGCGGAGCGCTCGGCGTGTCCGATTGTGCCGTGACGGTCACCAACATTTTGCCCCTCACGCCACCTCTTACCGGCCTCCTGCAACAGACGGAGGATCAGATCCCTTCTGCCCTGGAGGGGCCCCTCATTAACCTCTCCCCTCCACTCCTTAACGAGGACTACATGTTAAGCCTGGGAGATGAGGGCATCAGTGACCTGTTCGATGCTTATGATTTGGATCGGCTCCCCCTTGAGGACCTGCTGTGCAACTGATGGGACAATATCCCCCCCTGGAGGAAGTCTTATTTTTTTTTTTTTTGGCAAAGGTTTATTCTAAAGGGGCCACTCTCTCTGTTCAAAGAGGTGGGCATCTGCAGGCCCCCCACCCCCAGGGCATCATTGGATCAGCACCATCAGGATGGGTTTGCCTTAATCCTGATTTGGGTTTTTTTTCCTGTCAACATCAGTATGGGAACTGCTTTACTCGACCAAGAGCAACCCCCCCTCCCCCTTCCAGTATACTTGTTCAGAATCTCGTGGTTTAAACTTGAGTGCGGGAGGTGGTCCACCTTATGCCGGCGGCGCCCCCTGCTGTTGTGTTTGCATACCACTTTTGTATTTAATTGTAGCTGCCCTGAGTTTGCTAGGAGCTGTGCCCAGATGGCCGAACCCAGTCCAGGTTCCAGTGAGTTGCGTCGAGTATCCTGCCTTACTTGAGCGATTTTTCACACGGACCTGGACCAATTTTTCCGGGTCGTGTCCTAGCGAGAGTCCCGGTGTTCTTCACGGATCAGTGCCTGGGCCCCACAGTAGTGCAAAATGTTGGAACGTGCGCACTATTTAAACTTCTAAGCTGGTTTTGCACCATGATTGCCCGTGTAGCTGCCATTTTTCTGACTGCTAGAAAAATGCGGAAAGGAGTTACTCCCATGAGGAGATCTGGAGTATGACATGTACGTGTGTCTGACGTGGGCTTTTAAAAACATCTCGCTGTGTTTGTCTGCACTTCTCACTACGTTGGTCTAGAAATGGACTCTGGGCTGTAGTGATCTCTGGTTTTACTTCATATCTAATGGAGATCCAGTGGGTCAGCAGACTCAATGGAAGGTCTCACCATGCAGTTGGGCTCTGCTGCGATTGCGTTTGTCTTGAATTGCAGGTAAATGCTGCATTGCTCCCCATGTGCTTAAATTATTCATAGGTACTAATCTGCATTTTACAGTATGCAATATTTACTAGTATTTAAAGGTAACCTCTTTCCCTGTCATTTAGATACCCAATAGGTGGTAACTGAAAAAATTGTAATTGGAATATCTAAGCAGCGTGTCATAGGGCTTTCGGTAATATTGTTAAATTTTAATGTCGGTTTCTTTGCTCATGCCATACAGTGGTTTTTTTTTTCTCTTCCTTCCAGAAATCCTCTCCTCCCGTTTCTTTTGGCAGCTCGCTCCTCCTGCAGTAAAAATGCGTCAGACACATTGAAGGTTTAACAACTTGCTACTGGTTTGACACGCGGGGCGAATGATTCTGGCGTTGATTTTCAGCGCCGACCTAACCTGCTTCCCGCTTCGGGCCCCTGGCATTTTTCCGGAGGGTCTCGTTTGTCCGCCAGTCGGCGTTTTGGTATCTGCCTGCACCTCGCGTCTGTCCCGATTGGCCTTTCCGCTCCAGAGGAATTCGGTCATACCTGAAGTTTAAAGTGATTCTCAGCATTTAGAGGCCGACCAGGGATCTCCGTGTCGGGGGATGAAGCTCTTAGATTTGGTCGGTTTGTCCTCATTTAAATCTGGCTAACTGAATAGTTTGGGGTTGCATAAACATCAAAACCAGGCTTCTGAATGAAGACGACAGCCTCCCTTTCACGCCTCTGGAGGTTTCTGTCCACTTTCCGTCGCCTTAGTAAAGCCCATTATGAGCAGAAACCCTGCGGTGTCGCCTTAAAGGGCCGTATCTTCATGCAGGATGGGAGGGAGGCTTGTTAGAATCCTCAGGAATTTAAACACTCTGTAGGGATTCTGTCAGTGAAGGAACCTGACTTCTGAGATATGGCCTCCACCACTGAGAACTGCTGCGGGGTCTGTGGTGACGGTTGTTTCTGAAGCGACATAGAGTAGCCGAGCCTGAGGTACTTTAGCGTGTTATGGGATTTATGCAATAGGTACGGGCTTCCTGGCCCGGTTCTGTTGAATTTTGTTGGATCATTTTATTTCTTTGACTGCTTGTCAATTTGAGTACCTCTAATTGTCTACTTCTGAAGGACACCTCTCTGGTTTCCATCCATCTGTGATCCCAGTCTCACTCCTTTGCTCTGTTTGCTGCCCCTCAGTTTTCATAGCTACAGTATGAAATTCCCTTTCTGGGTTTGGGATTGCTTTTAGTAAAGATTTTACCCCCTCCCCCGATTGGACCCCACCCATCCCTCAAGCTTTTAAAAGTATACCTCCCTGTTTTAGCAACTGAAGTCGGATGAGCAGCTGCCTAAAGGAAAGCCAGGCGTTCGGCCCAGCTTTTCAGTCGGCAGCGTTGCCGTCGAGCCGGAATCTGCAGCAGGCTAACGATCCAGCGTGTGCCTGGAGTCACATGACAAAAATCAGATGGACGAGAACTTTCCAAGATGGAGAAGCAGCATGTTCATTCCCGGTCTCCCATGTTAAACTTTGGCACTGACCCAAAACTGCTCAATCTGTGTTTTGCTTTTTATGTATTTGCATATTTACATACCCCTGATGAATTTCTTTGTGGAAATGGCCCCCCGTGAATGACTCTCTTCCCAGGGGCTTTGTTGACTTGCCCAAAATCTAGTGCTGCCTACATGCACAAATCCCAGGGTCGGGGGTCAGGGGTCGGGGATGGAGTCCTACCTTCAGGATCAGTCTTGTACTGTGAAATCTGCTGTGTGCCTCACCAGTTTGCAATAACTGTCCCAAATTAAACTCTGCCCTGTCTTAATCCCCTAATCCTAAACCCAAATATTACTGCCAAGTACGAGTGTGAAGGCTTGACGTTTAAACCCTTTTATCATATTGGGGGGGAAAAAATGATTCTGGGACTGTGCTTATTGGTGTGTTTGTATGTGCATGGAAGTTCAATGAATGTTGGGGAAATGTTAATTTTTTTGTGTGAAGTGTATATAGAATTGAAATTGTTTTAATAAAAATGTAATTTAGCTTTGTATTGTCTGAGCGATTTGCTGGTGTTGCCCCCCCCCCAGGTCTGCCACCCTCACTGCTGGCTTTGTAGCAAGCTAGTTAATTGGTTGTGTATGTTGGCAGCTTTTTTTTAATTGGTTAGTGATGACGGCCTTTTAAAACTGATTCCACCCTCCCCTCTCTCAACACCTGCCTAACAACCAGATACTCTCCCACACTGTCCATACGTGGATCTTGTCCTAATTTGTGGGTTTGCATTTCAAATGTAAAGAAACGCAATGATCTGAGGTGCAGCCCCTGCTCACTCTGCTGTTCAGCCTTTTGTTGTTTTGACTCTCCGTTTACCTCCAGCCCAGAAGGTACCACACACATGATTACCATCACTGCTTTCTTCAAGCAGACAGACCCAGGCAGATGCCAGCACCGCGATGCGCGCAGGACACTTGCGGACAAACTTCATTGCTTGGTCAGATTCTTCCTGTGCTTGTCGTTTGGGAATCCTGCGTTTTTTTTTAAGGTGTCCTGCTTCTGGATTGTGCCTGGAGGCTGTAGGGCGTGTTGAGTCTCACTGTGGGCTTGGTGTGAAAATCACACATGGCAGGTACCTCCGCCTCCTCTCGCTGATGGATTAAAACCTAAAGCGGTACAGAGCGGCTGGAGGATTTTCTAGAAGAACCTGTCCCCCTCTGCCTCCCCTGATCACCAGGGTTGGCTCCTTTGTTCCTAACTTTGAGAAGGTGCTTGATCAGAGCGCCTCTTCTGTCGTCTTGAACCAGCCCAAATGCATCGACTGCCAGCCGACTTGTTGATGCTACGCTTCTATAGCCAGCGTGTGTGTGAAATCTCTCCTGTTACCTGGGTAGTGATCCCTCATGACATTACCTTCATACCACAGTTCTTTTTTGCACGTGTTTCCAGTGAGGAGGCTGGTGAGGCTACTTCGGTAGAACCTTTTCTTAGGCTTCCTGCAGTATCCCGTAGCTCGATGCAGTTCCTATTTATGCCACAGAGTGGGGCTCACATCCCAGGAAATGTGGCTGATTCCTGCGGCGCCGTGCACATAGTGGCCCTTTATGCACGCTGTTTGCCCCTTTCGAAGGCCTGAGCTCATCTCAGGTAAAGATCAGCCATGTCCAGAGGGTGTTGTGGACCTGGAACGTTCCTAAAGAGGGCAGAGCTGACATTCTTATGAGTAGGTGTGTGACCCAATATTAATAATGCAGTGTGATCTCTACTACATTGATTTAGCAGATGTTTTTACCCAAATTGATGTGCAGTTGAGGAAGAGGGTCAGTGAGTCCCTGGAGCTGTTGAAGGTGTAGGGTCCAATGGCGCGGTGACTCTGGCATCCCTAGGGCTTGTTCTGGCACAGTATCCTAACCCTGGGGGCTGCACACTGCTCTAGCCAGATTGTATTCTGAAGCTGTGGCTCCGTCCATGCTGTGTATGGAGCTCCTTTTTCTGTAGGTGCCGCGGCTTTCAAATAATCAGTGTGTGGTGGTTTTAGGCTGTATTCTGTGTGCAGTGTGTTGCGTTTTTCCTCCTAGCTGATCTGCTCTGTAATGAACCTAAAATAGCTACATTTGCGGACCCGACAGACAATTGTTTAATACGCGTAAATGCATGCGCAGACTTGTCTTGTGTTGAAAGTGTCACACCAGCTGCCTGACCTAAGTTGGCAGCCCTGTAGCTGCATTTATAATCTTGGTCTGGTGCTGTGGGTGTGGCTAATAGGGCTCCTGCATGTTCAGTGACTCCTATTAGCGGTTAATTATGGGGCGTGTCCTGAAACGTCATCTGGGCGACAGCGATGATCGATTGCCGATTTATCCAGGTGGCGTGGGCCTGCGTGTGAACACAAGACCTCTGCGTGGTGATGTGGTTGAAACCCAGATGTGACCCAGCACCTTTGTCTCCTGGGTCCTGAGATGAAGGTTTGCAGGAACTAAAAGGTGAATAATGCAGTGCTGAGCTCGTCTGTGTCCCTGGCATTTCCTCTGGTAATCAGACATGCACTTCGAGCCAGAAGGCTTTGCACGAACCCTCTGCCTTCTCTGAACACTGTTTCTGCATTTGCATGTTACTCATCGTTTACTGAAAATACTCAATATTCTTTGCTAACAAATTCCCCATTTGTTAATGCATTTGAGTACCTTTATTAGCAAGCAAATGCCAAGATTTTGGCTAACGCCACGCATCCAGTTAATAGGATGTACTTGCGTACTATTTCCATACTAAAAAGGAAAAATTTTCATTTATAGTTCACTCAACTTTCCGTTGCTTAAGAATAAAACCTGCAGCTTATGAAATAAATGGAAATGTGGTGACCTGTGGTGCTGCAGTGTGACAGAGAATTTGCTGGTTTAACCTCCATGCTCAAAGTTCTGTGTAACTTCCTTAAACCTTGCATGTGGTTTGAACCCCTGGTCCTCACACTTTCCCCCTCCAGTCAGGCTGTGCTCCGGTTGAGTAATAATACAGTAATAATGGCCACATTGCTGTGTAATAACACTGTGATTTGCAGGATTCTGCTCAGGCTGGATGGTGAACATGATGTAGGTGATCCGGTGTTTGGAAGATGCCAATGTGTGGTTCCCCAGCCTGGCAAGGTATCTTCCCTCTGGTCCTTTACTGGACTGGAGATGTAGAGCTCATTGCTGGGGGTTGTACAGGTTTCTCTTTTTACTGGAGAACTTAAGGTCGACAGCGTTGCTTAAGGATGTGAAGCAGTCAGTCTTGGGAAATTTGTGGCTTTAAAGTTCGTGCCCGTCCTCAGTCTTGCTCATTAATATCGATGAATGTGCTTGTGTCAGATCTTTAAAAAGCCCTCCACTTGCTTTGTTTGAACATCTGAAATAGCGTTGGTATTTGGTCGCAGGGTCACGATGTAGGCTCTAGGTGGCAGTGTTGATGCACTGGAGTCGCCGAGCACAGTGCTCGCACAAATAGTTAATGATTTGAGAGAGAATTTCTTGATATTTTACAGCTCATCTGAACTGGATGATGTCAGACTTTTTAAACAGCAGGGAAGTTTTATTGCTGACAAGGGGAGAAGCTGCTCTTGCCCAGGGCAGGTGCACAGATCCAGGCAGAAGGTCCAAAGCACCTCAGAAAATCCGTGGCACAGATCCCATGCAGCTTTAGCGCGGCGTTGGCTGATTAGATGGCTTTTTTTTTTTTTTTTTTGTAGTTTTTAACTTAATCTAAAGATTTGCATTGAGTGCATGTAATGCCACATGCTTGATGGATGCAGATGTACACGGTGGGTTTTAGCTCTGGCCTTGTCAGGCGATAATGACCATACGACAGCTTGGAGGCAGCTGCTGTGTTGATTGGCGGCCGCAAGTACAATAGGAGCCCGCCGGTCAGTGTTGCGCGTCACTTCCACTGTCTGCCCATAGATGCCGCTGTTTCACTAAAAAAAGCAGCTTCAGCTGGACTTAACCTATTTCCCTACTTTTCCTGGCAGGAATAAAAAGTCAATATCAAGCATGTGGAATATTTCCTGGTTATTTGCTAGTGTTTAATGTTTTCCACGGGTGGTGTGTCGCATATGCGTTTGGCTGTCAGATGTAAAACACTTATTAAATTGAAGTTTATGCTTCAAATATGCAGCAGATGCTAAAATGGGCTGAATTCGAGTTTTGTCTTGGAGCAGGTCTCTCCCAGATTTCCATTATAAATGTATAACTCTCCCCTTTTCTGCGGTGGCCGCACGTTTGCCCATGTGCCTTTGCGGCCGGCTCCATGTTCTCGACTCTCCTGGTACGTGGGTACCCGTGTCGTACAGGCTGGGGGGGGGGCTTCACTGAGAACGGCTCTCGCGTTAAGGGAGGGGCTTGAACTGGCGCAGGCGTAGATCTCACCTATACGTAGCGGCTCATTCATAAAAACGGTTAACCGGCTGGATCCGATTGGCCGAGGGCTGGCGACGCAAAGCTGCGCGGGATGGAGGGCCGGCCAATCAGAGGCAGAGCAGCAGCAGCAGCAGCCGCCGCCTTCCCCGAGCCCGCCTGCCTCCCGGCGTTGCGGGCAGACGGCACTCTGGAGCGTCTCTGTCTGGGAAGCGGGAGACGGGAGTGAGCGACCTCGTCGCCGCTGGATGGAGGGAGGTGGAGGAGGTGGGAGGAGGTTGCAGGGATGACCCTCCCCCCCCTTGCGGGAGGGTGAGCTGTGACTGGACGCTGCCTGCTGAGAAGGCTGGATGTGTTGATGGCCAGGCCTGGCGGGCCTGTGCTGCGATGGGGGGGGGGGTGATAATCTCTAGCTCCAGGTCCGTATATCGGCCTGTTTGGGGGGGGGGGGTGTGTTTATCACTCCTGTGTGGGAGTTCGGTGGGGGGGGGGTTCCTACATTCGTGCGTCGGTTACTCGCTGCTCACCGGGATGTGATGAGTCTCCTCGAGTTGTTTCCAGCTCTGCCTGCTGCGTCCTGCCGGCGGGCGCCGCTGACGGGCCCTGAAACGGCCGCTTTGACAGCCACTGCCACCCCTCTCCGCTCCGTTTTATTGGACCAGGACACTGACCAAGCTTTGGAACCCATGAGTGAATCTGGTGGACGTCCCACTTTGAGGTCTGTGTCACTGGATGGTCTGGCCTTGGACCGCGGGTTATGGGGGGAGCTAAGAAGAGGGGGTATGTTGGTGGTAACCAACCTTCCTCTCTACTCACAAGTTAATGCTATTAGTGGCTTGTTTGTGGCTGTGATTAACAGTAAGCTAATATGTGATTAATTCCCAGTTTACCAAATCGTACTGAAACGGTTACGTCACTCTGATTGGGCTTTTAACATTAGGTTTATTTGTTAGTAAAATAATAAGTATTTGCCACATTTCTGTGGCTATAAATTGAGTACCCTCTGAGACCGGTTGTTAATATAGCGCCCAGGCAGTGGTCCCCTGGGTAAGATGTTTAGAGTGCATGGATGCCATAACACTGATATGGTGGGGGAGGGGGTACCTGTTTATAGTTCCCACCAAACCCCCAGGCATCTTGAAGCCTGGTCAGCTGACGTCAGCCTTGTGGGTTTGAGCTGCTCCTTGCTGAGTGTTCCTGCCTTCTGCCCCCCCCCCCCCCATTCCTGAGCCATGACTGTCCCTAACTTCATGTCACCTGGGCCCTTCACTCCTCCAAGGCAGACTCTGGGCCTGGCCGCCAGCTGGGGTCCCTAGCGGCTGTGTGACGGTGGCTACAGCAGCCACACACACACACACACACACACACACACACACACACACACACACACACACACACAGATATTTCCAGGCGCATAGCAAGATCTGCAGGGTAACCTGCTTTGCCTTCCAGTTTTCAGAACTTGCTGCAGGATTCAGCTCATCATGTCTCAAAAGTCTGCTCTGCCAACCCCCCCCCCCCGGTTCGTGGGGTAAGGGGGGTGGAGATTTTAGATTGAATTAAGGTTTTTTTTATTTATAGCGCGAAACCACAGAGGTGGG
>JABFEA020000050.1:5879129-5892189 GCA_019775915.2 Cyphomyrus plagiostoma | reverse complement strand
CCCCCTCCCCTGCGGGCGGGGGGGCCGGCCCGGCCCCCCCCTCAGAGCATCATCCAGCCAGCTTCACTCTTCTGTCATTTCGCTCTGCGTACCTCCGCGGGGTGACACGCTCCACTGACTCCAGTTCTGAAAGAATGCCTGGCACTCCTACTGGGCCTTCGGGCATTGCTGAGCTCTGCGTTCCTCCGCTTTTCACTCTCCTCTCTCTCTGAGGTAGCAGTGACATCAGGCTTGACATTTGTAGGGCGCCCCGACAGAGAGCTCTTTGTCCTGGGAAGAACATGCCCCTCTGTCGCTCCATTCGGCTGCAGCTTATCTGCATCTCAGGCTGCGTCTCCATCCTCAAGCCGCGCCTTATTTGGAAGGAAAGTTATTAATCCATCGCGGAGCCCTCTCTCCTCCATCCAAAGTGTTGTTCATCTGGCTCTGTGGACCTGAGCCTCATAGGCTGATGGCGTCCTTGTGTGTGTGTGCGCGTGCTTGTGTGTGTGTGCACGACACGGGCGGTCTGAACAAAGTGACTGAGTCAGGAGGGCGTGAGTTCACCACCCTGTCCTTCCGGAAGTCCACGGAAGCCCCGCTGATGTTAGCTCAGGCCGTGTTCCTCTTTTGACGGTATCTCTCTGTCAGCTTCATCCATTTACTTACCCAGCTGTTTACTCAGGTAGCCTTGGTAGGTTGCATTCTTGGAGACTTGGTGGCCATCTGGAGGTAAGCATACCGCCCTCTTTGTCAGCAGTGCCACTGTCATTTCCTCCATTTGGTCAGAATTTGCCGGAAAGCTGAGTTTACGGAGGATGTTGTGATGATTGTGTCATCTTCCTCATCAATATCTAACCCAATCTATCCCTAGGTAGCTGCACCACCCCTAGGAAAACCTGTTGGTCTGATGTAAACACACAGAATAGTCCACGCAGTAATGGCTGATACACCTGCACACAAGCTAGGTGTCAGTGATCATAGACACCATGGTTTGAATGACCATAGACACCATAGACTTGGCTCAAAAATAACAACAGTCTGCAAACAGAGACTCATCAGACATGAAAACGAAACACCAGAACATCCAAATCATGCATGGAAGATGTGGACGTGACTGGTGTTCTGTGTTGTGTCGAACATATAATAATAACAATAATAATAATAATAATAATAATAATAATAATAATATAATAAATTCTATTTATGCATTCCTAAATTACTCTCTGCAGGTGAAAGGGCCAGCCAGCCATAACCAGGGATTAATATCAGCAATTGACAAATAGCACTTTATTACTCTATGTTGTTTGTGAAGATACAAGTTATGTGACAGTCATCTCCGCGTAAGAAGGTCTGTTTAACTCTTGAATGCTTATGAAGCTCTTAGGTGTTCTAAGATGTTCTGCTGACCTGCTGCCCAACGGAGCTGAAATGGCATCACAGCGAGCCCAGCGGTGTGGTCGCGAGACTGGAATGCCCGGTGTTTGGGCTTTCTCCCCATGTTGTGGCAATGTTGTTATTACCTAGCAATAGGCTGTCACAGATGTGGTCATGTGACAGATGAAATGAAATGTTACAGAAATGGGAGCGTCCCCATCAAGTTGGGATTTACCCTGATATAAATAAGGCAATTTTCAGTCCGTATATATTAGTGTTTGTATTCAGTATCACAAAGACGCTGGTTTCTTCTAATCAGCTGCCTGGGGGCACCACCCAGTAGAACTTTAGCCCACAGAGGTATTCAGTCATGTTTTTACAGCTGATTTAAGTGTGAGCAGAGTTGTTAAGAGCTGGCAGAGAGCCGTGGGCATCGTCAACACCAGCTCTTTGAACATGACTCCGACTGGTTTTAGCAAGGAACTTTGAAGCCGTGTGAAGTTGGGGGGCCTTTGTGTGGAAAGATCTCTGCATGCTTTCAGGAGCAAATAAAAATGCTATGATAATCGCCACATTCATCTTCTCCTCCACACTGAGCATCTATATGATGTGGGATGGTCTTCATGAAGGACACGTTGATACACCCCGGTGTCTTCAAAAGGAACGTCAACGTATGTGTCTGTGTCTGAGAAGCAACAAAGAATTAGATAAACACATGTATTATTTTTCAGCCTGGAGAAAAACAGGCCAGGAATGACAGCGGTGAGTTAGACAAAGCGATCAGAGAGTGGAAGCTTGTGATGGTTATGTAACTCCTGAACTATTTGATGATGTCTGGGATCTGGGAGACCTGAAGGGTACCTGATAAAGCCAGGTAACCAGGTGGTAAATACAGGCCTTCCCTGGGGATGTAAATGCAAACAGGCAATGCCATAGGCTGAAAAATAGCTCGGGGGGAAGCTCCCTACAGAGGAGCAAGAATTCCACAGGCTACAATGCAGAACAACAGGGACTCCTGTTACAGTATGAGTCCTGGCAGGTGATTTCTGCCTGGAGAGACTGCAGATGGAGAAATACCTGCTGTGTTGGGTAGCATCTGCACTTCTGGGGAGGATGAATGCTTGCATTTTCAGGAGTCTGATGCAGTCTCTCCCACTTCAACATAGAGCAGCCCATTGAGAAGGAGCAGCGGGTCTTGTACTGGGATGTGTGTGTCGGATGGGGACTCCCTTTGCCTTCCTGACAGGCCTCTTCTGAGACTCTGTTTGACACGAGCTGTTGGCCTCTGACAAAATGAACAAGAAACTATTCTTGTTTCTTTGCCCACTTTGAAAACTCTTTGTACCTTTACAGGATTTCAAATGAGTAAATGGTAATTATGCGTGATGCTTCCAGCTAGCGATACTCTGTGTGATGCTAACAGCTAACCACACTCTGTGTAATGCTAACAGCTAGCAGCTAGCGATACTAACAGCTAGCGATACTCTGTGTGATGCTAACAGCTAACTAACTACACTCTGTATAGCAACAGCTAGCAATACTCCATGTGATGCTAATGCCTAGCCAAACTCTGTATATAGGGTTGCCACCCATCCCTTACAGTATGGTATGATCTGCTATTGGAACATGCTGTGTCCCGTATTATTTGAGACAATGGTGGCAACCCTGTATGAAATGCTAAAAGCTAACGATACTCTATGTAATGGTATCAGCTAGTGATTCTCTGTGTAATGCTAACAGCTAGCCACTCTCTAAATGAATGGCACTTTATTCCCTTCACGTTCCCCTTTGTTATGCACTCATTTGTTATATGAATGACAGCTGACATGACTGTTGTATTTACTGGAGCCATGTGCTATTGGGTCATTAATCATGTCATCTGACTACAAGGCTCTAGCAATGCCAGTCAGCAGTGGCCACCTTCTCAGAATTGATCCACTTTTCATGGATTAGGTCTTTAATATACGTGTTTTTTTTCAACAAAGATGGAGAAACAGGAATTATCCGAGGTTGGGTTTTGTGAGAGCAGGTTTGCAGGCGCGCTGCAAAACAATGACTCTTTACCTGTGTTTGTGACATTCAGATTTCGACTGATGGACAGAGCAGAGGTGGAGAAACTCAAAAACAAACAAAAGAAGTTTAGAATAAAAGCTTCCAGGACTCTTACTCCTGCTAGGCTGTTCTTGGTGCTATTAAGGGAAATGCTTAAAAAAGTCTTTGTTATCAGTTCTCACCTCACTATTACATTTTCCTGCGTTACGTTTTTCTTTCCTTCCGAAATTCGTTTGTGTAAATCATCAGCGAATGAAGAAACCATGCATCCAGAGAGGCCTCACTTGCATTTTAGCCGTATCCATTATTGATGCACACACACTCACAGAAGTGTTTACTGCAGGGCTCTGGGAATAAATAAAATATTCAGGAAGAATGGTTTGAGGCTGCAAATTGAGGATCCCACTCTTGGAGCCTTCAGCTCATTAATAAACAATGTGGCAGCGGGACTTCGGTCGGGCTGACGAACTTCTCCTACGTCGCTGCTGTTGATTTTCCTGTGAGGTATGTATTGAGGACGACAGATCGCTGACTTCACAGAAAATTGCATCCAGCGGAAAATCCATATTATATCCTTTGTTCCCTCCCGTTCTTCTTGGAAGAACGCTGTGTGTTGCCACAGCTCTCGGTCGTCGAGCCGTATGAGTTCACCGAAGTGTGAAATTCATTCTGGCCGATTTATGAGAGAAGCCAGACGTCCACTTGGCTCTATGAGACGCTTATCGCGGATGTTTGGAATGTGCCTCCCACAGGTGCTGAAAAAATAGCGTTGAGGTTCTCAGAGGATCCTCCCAACAACAAAATACAAACAGCTGCCTGACAGATTCACTGTTTACGTTCAACCAGATTATGGGCTAAATATCTCCTCTGTCGACAGGGAGCTCTAAAATCTGAGGAGAAAATGGGTAGGCCTCCCCACAGATTTATCGGAACATAATTCACATCTTTCATTTCACCCAGGCTGTTATCAAGAAACTAAGATGGAGGAAGCAGTTAGGTGAAACAAAGCAGTGGTAATTTGCATGAATTTGCATATTCAATAAAAGCAAAAGTAATTAGCATGTATGGGGAGCGCCAGGCAAGATTGATGGAGCTGTCTGACAGAGAGATGAAGTGGCAGAGGGAAATCACCCTGAGTGAGCTTTCCACTGGGGTAATGCCACCGCGGCTGTAGGACTAAGACCTTCAATGTGACACTTATGGCGTTTGTCCACTGGCACACAGCAACCAACCCGTACCCGAGCCCTACCTGAGCCATACCGCAAAGAGATACTAGAGACAGTGTGGTTCCAGCTTGCTTCGGTTTTCCACTGCAGGATGGTCGGCTCGGTGAAGGCACTGCCAGGTTTGGAGAGCAACAGTGACCAAAGAGGTGCTTATTTACTGTTTAAATTGTCCTCGTCATGACTTACTATGTGCTAGCACGTTGGTGAGAATCACTGTCAGACAAACAATAGCCGAATTAGCATTCACGAGCGTAAATTTTCATTACAAATGCATTCTGTTTAGCTATTATATGGTACTTTTTTAAGTAGCTGGTTGGAAATGTTAAACTTTTGAGTTTTGGGGAATGTATCAATGTGCGATACTAATATTAATGAGTAATATGCAGAACGTGCCATTTTTTCCTTCAGATAATTCATGCATGTTGTTGTAGAACAGCGGGATCTCCCTGTATGTTGACCAATCAGATGGTCAAAAAACTTGGTTTGGTCACGGTTTTGGCCCTGCTAGTAAGAAGTTACGGCTCAGTTAATTTGCTATGGAAAATTGTCAGTTGGCAGTACAGCTAGGCTATGGCTTGGTTTTTGGTTGCAGTACAAAGTGCCTTTAGATTACCACTGTGGGACTGATACCTCTGAAATGGAACTGATGGTCCCTCAAGAGGACTGACACCTCCACCGAGAGACTGAAACCTCCAGTTTGAAGGATGCAAATTAGTCTACAGCTACTATCCTGCAGAAATTCACAGTTGAGTTCCTCAAAGGTATCATAGCTCAGGACCTTCTGCAACTTTTCCCCGTTGAGGTGCTGAATCAAGGGTGCTGATAACATCCCCTGTTCTCTTTCCTCTGTGCTGAATCACTTTTGCTCTCTGTGGACACATTATCATGGTCGTCACCGTCCGCTACCGGCCCACACGTTACACAAAAAAGCCCCGGACTCTCGGCCCCTCAGAGTTCATTGCGTGACATGACTTCCTCACAAATGAATAATTGAATACATTATGATGCTTTATGTATGTTATATCAGTATCCACTTCAAAACCTCGTCAGAAGAGTTTTTTTTTTTACAACCAGCCGCCCACTGATGTATTTAGTCAGCACAGGATCTAATGGACTGGAGTTATTTGCTTCAGCTTCTCCGTTTTCAGAGAATATACAGCGGGCATGTCGCCAAGGGCGAAATCAGATGATCAGATCATGTCATAGAAGCCATTTCTTGCTGCTTTGACTGAATGTTCACCTGTCTATTAGTTTGATTTCAGCTCTGCCTGATTCCATCACATTCTTACTGATATACACCAATCAGCCATAATATTAAAAGTACCTGCCTAATATTATGTAGGTCAGTGTTTCTCAACCTGGTCCTTGGGCTGGAGCTGGGAAGGAGCAAAATTGTGGGCCATCGGGGCATCCCCGAGTTCTAGGCTGAGAAACACTAGTGTAGGTCCCCCTCATGCCATCAAAACATCTCTGCCCTGTCGAGGCATGGACACTGCAAGACCTCTGAAGGTTTCCTGTGGTATCTGGTGTTAAGGTGTTAATAGTATATCTTTAGAAGTTGCAAAGTGGGGCCTCCATAGAACAGAATTGTTTGTCCAGCACATCCAACAGATGCTCAATTCACTTAAGATCTAGGGATTTTGGAGGCCAGGTCAACACCTTGAACTTGTTCCCTCAAACCATTCCTGAACACTTTTACAGGGAGGCAGGGCACATCGTCCTTCTGAAAGAGGCCACTGCCATAGGGGAATAATGTTGCCATGAAGGGATCTACTTGGTCTACAGCAATGTTTAGGTAGGTGTTACGTGTCAAGGAGATATTCACATGAATGCCAGGACCCAAGGTTTTGCAGCAGAACATCGCCCAGAGCATCACACTGCCTCCACTGTTTGTCTTCTTCCCATAGTGCATCCTGGTGTCATCTCTTCCCAGGAAAATGATGCACATACATCCGGCCGTCCACAAGATATAACAGCAAACGTGACTCATCAGACAGGCCACCTTCTTCCATTGATCCATGGTCTAGTTCTGGTACTCACATGCCCATTGTAGGTGCTTTCGGCTGTGGACAGGGGTCAGCATTGGAACTCTGACTGATGACTGACAATGCTCTGTGTGTTTTGAAACTTTTCTAACCAGCATTACCTTTTTCAGCAATTTTTGCTATAGTACCTCTCTGGTGGGATGGGACCAGACAGGCTAGCCTTCACTCCCCATGGGCACCAGTGAGCCTTGGGTGCCCATGACCCCTTGGCCAGTTCACCAGTTGGACAACTTTTGGTAGGTACTGACCACTGCATACCAGGAACACCCCACAAGACTTGCTATTTTGGAGATGCTCTCACCCAGTCTAGCCATCATAATTTGGCCCTTGTCAAAGTCACTCAGATCCATACACTTGCCCATTTTTCCTGCTTCCAATACATCACCTGCAATAACTAACTCTTCACTTGCCTAATATATAATGGCGTTCTTGACAGGTGCCACTGAAATGAGATAATTAATGTTATTCACTTCACCTGTTAGTGATTTTATGGTCATGGATGATCAGTGTATAGGAGTATATGTAATTTACAATAGAGCATTACAGAAAGGCCCATAATGCATCATACTTCTGGTTCTCCATGACCAATCAGCTTGTGTGGGGGGATATGAACTGGCCTTTGATTGGCTTGTTAAGATCAGACTGGTTCAGTGTATGACAATGAGCAGCAGGTTCTTGGTTAAGTATGGCGTGCAGCTTTCATTCCTATCCTGCCAGAGATCTGTTACTGTCCCAACTGAGGCTCCACCCTCCCATGACTTTTCATGGGTGTCTCACTAAAGAAGCACAACTCTCCATGTCACTGACGTCTCCATCAATGCCATTGTACTGGTAATACCACATCTGCTGTTTATATCTACCCTCGTTAGAGCGCTGCTCTGTAATTATCAGAAGGGTCTCAGACTACACAGCCATCACCTCACTTGAACCGGCTCTTTAATTGTACTTTTCATTAAGAGTCTGCTAAGAATGTGTCCTTGTTTGACTTTAGCCATGTGCCTTACATGGATAGACCCTGCAGGCTATTGATCATAAAGACCAGAGTTGGGTAATTCAGGTCCAGAGAGTAAAAATCCAGACCGGGATTTAGTTTCAACCAATCAGTTGAATACTCTGTGACTGTGACTCTTTATGCTCAACTGGTTGGTTGAAACAAAATCTTGGTCTGAACTTTTACCCTCTGGACCTGAATTACCCAACTCTGATAAAGACCCACAAATCCGTTAGAGGAAACGTTCCTACTCCTTTGTCATTCATGAGATATGCGTCCTGTCTGAGCTCTTTGATAATATTCAGGGGCGGGTTTGTAGTTCCTGAGGGCCAACTCAAAGAAGTCACTTTACCCCCCGCCCCCCAGATGTTCCAAAAGTTAAATAAATAGCTAGGATTGTCAGAATATTGTACAAGCTTGTTAGCAGAACATGCTGCTTCAGCATCTCATAAATAAGGAATGTGTTTATTTAATATTTAGTGTAGGGATTGTTTGTGGCCAGCAGGGGGGGCAAGCCTAAGAAGCCCCATGAAGATTTAATGGTTTGAGGGGTTTCAAACACTCTGCCACCGAGGACTATTTATGATGCCTTGTTCATACGTTTTTACACTAAACTCTCTCTGCAATACACAGATATAGGAAGCAAATTTGGTTTCATTAACTTGAAACTTTCATTGGACACTGGTGGTCACATGAAAATACATATGATTGAACTGAGGAAAATGGCGGGGCGGAATTAGCCCCCACCTGGGCACCTCTCACAGACCTCTGTGCCCAACACGCCGGTAAAGCACATTGTCCCACTGTGTTGAGTCCGTCGTCGAGCCGCAGCCAGGATGAGTGATTACTGAATCATTCAGTGGATATGCCGCTCCGGGCTGAGGAGGCTGATTTACGGGGCCGCCGTGGGCCTGCCAGGCACACTGTGTACGCCACCCCGGCTGCAACTAACCTGCTTACCATGTTTCCTGGCCGCAGCTAAACTGCTGCACACTCCTGACAGCCGTATGCGTGAGACGGTATCTTTTTCCCTCTCTGGATTCCTCGCTAGCATTTCTTTTCTTTCTTTAAACTAAATTATTGAAAGTCTTGCGTTTGAAGATGCATGCTTCGAGGTTTAAATGTTCCCATGCGTGGAATGGAGACTCTGCCCCAATGGGGGGTGGGGGCGCGATTGAGGTGCTTTTTGTACCAGCGGCTTTTGGAATCCCGCTTATCTTTTGAAGGGTGATTTAAGTAAAAAAATGAGGGGGGTGGGTTGACACTATGGGAGTGTTATCGGACAGGAGATCGGATTGCCGTGTGCACCATCATCACACGAAGAGCCAACCCACTCCTTTCTGGAAATGCAAGGTAGTGCGGCAAGGATTAAAGAAGACCAGGCGAGTTCTGGGTTTTTCTGTGAGCCAGTTCGTGAAGTACTCACACGCACACACCAACACCCGGTCTCGCTGTAATTCAGCAGGCACACTGGTCCTTTGTGATGTGGCCAGTCTTCATGAAAAAGGCCAGGAGAATTCTGAATTTTTCTGTGAACATCAAACACGCACACACAGACACACGCTCATACCGTGATTCACCAGCCTCTGCTGTGTGGCTGGTGTCATTAATAATATTCTTCTGTTGCCACAACCCCCACACCCCAAACCACCATAAAATATCAAATATTTATTTGTTGTTAGGGCAGATGATAAGTATGGAGGACAATGTAAGACAAAAACAAATTCTGTGATGTGCCAGATTCCCCTGTGAATTGTCTGCCAGAGTATTTTTCTGAAAAACATTTCTGGACATCAGAGAAAGACAACTGCTACATTTTTACTCTGCTAAAGTCAGATAACATTATACCCAAACAGTCCAACATCATGATGATCAAGTCATTTGGCTGAGAAAAAAAAAACCCTTTTATGTTTGGATTACATCACAGTTTCAGCAAAAATGAAAAGAACAAAATATCACATTGGCCAAAACATTTTCTTTAGAAAGATGTACAATTATTGCACAGATTAATGAGTTTTACATAGTAAAAGGTCCTGAGTGTACAGTTCTGTGTACTGAGTATTGTCCTGTATAGCACTGACTTGTAAAATGTTGAACATTGTGTAAGATAGAATGTTGAATGTAGAGTGTTTAGCATTGAGTGTTGAGTTTAGAGTGCTGAGCATTGAATGTTCATGCAGAGTATTTAGCATTGAGTGTTGAGCATTGAATATTCATTGAGAGTGTTTAGCGTTGAGTGCTGAGGGTAAAGTCTTGAGTGTGGAACGTTGAGCATTGAATATTCGTGCAGAGTATTTAGCACTGAATGTTGAGCACTGAACTGGGTGCTTCTGGCTGGTTTCCTGTTCATAAGGGCTGCTTAATGAAGGAATCCCACATATTTGGGGAATATGATGTCCCAGTTGGTCACTGAAGAAGAATGTCTGCTTCCTTACTGTCTGTCCCCTGGTCATGTGAACACAGCCTCAGAATTAGAGCCATTGACCCAGTTTGTTATGGAGAGAGTGAGCTAGTAGCAGAGGTGATTGTTTAGGAAATATAACATTTGCCTGACATGGAGACATTGTAGCAAGGTAACGGGAGCTGCATCTGGGAGTTTGGGCACTGTGGTTATATTCTTGGATTTCCCTCTTCGGTTCATCATCCAAAAAACAGGAGAACTGACACGTGATGAGAGAATGGACTAAGCGTTCCTAGAAGAGCTGGAATTTTGGCCCCTATTTGGCCCCTATATATCCCCTTGCAGTCACCTCCTGCTTTGGTCGGTCTTCCGTCACTCTGACGTAGATTCTGGTGCCGTTGGGTTTTGCATTTGCACACCGTGCTTCTGCCAAGTAGCTTATTTGTAACAATTTGTACTGTTACATAAGCATTTGATAGCAAACATTAACCTCTAAGGCTTGTTTAGGAGCTACTGGTGACCGATGTGGACCTTTGACAATATCTAATGTTCTATGTCGCTAATTAATCGAGTCCTACGCTGATTTCAGCTATCATTTATAACTAGGCTCACAGTGGGGAGCAGCGTTTGGTTTGTTTTGATAGCCATTACTCTAAATCAAGTGCCTTGCTGTTTTTATATCTTTCTGAAGTGCATGATTTTTCTATTTTGTGAGTTGTCTCATATTTTTATTCTCATGTTGGTTATTGAGAGCTTGGCACTCTCATCTCTGTGAGGCCTTCACAGCACGGTAAGCTAGCGAAGGGATGATAATTTTCGTTTATTATCTTCCAGACGCAATTTAATCTTTCTCCTGCCTAAATCCATGTTTATGCCAGTGCTGATTAACGCGTGCATCTGGCTGACAAACTACAAAGCTGTATTCATTTGTTTTGTCTGCTGTTTTGACTTTCATAAAATGGACTAGTCCCCCATTTTATTTAAATGATCGGTAATGCTACGGCTTTTGAACATAATCCCCAAGAGCTGATGTCTTACAAATGACCACTGACATCCCTGATGACGAGACCGTGACTCTAGTGAGCCTGCCCTCTGGAGACTCCAGATGATTTCTTATGAGTTGCGTTCATTAATTCAGAAAATAAAACAAAAACAGTAAGACTGTCTTAATTTTGCATCCCATTAAAAATCACCTTCAGTTTCAATAATTAAACAGTAAATTGTCATTATGGTATGACTATGTGTCCTGTAACGGCTCAATCCTGTCCAGGGTGTCCCCAGCCTTGTGTCCTGTTTCCAGCGATAGGTACGTTGGATCACCGCGACCCAGTACTGGATTAGTGGTATGGATGGATGGATGGATGGATGGATGGATGGATGGATTGACTGTAAATTCCTAAATGAGTATTGGGCATGTAGCTTGAAGAAAGCCATTTAAAATATAGGATAAGAGTGCAAATGGATGTAAAGAATTTATTGTTATTCATAGTGAATAAAAGTGCACCCATCTGTGATTCCTGAGGGGACATTTTCAGGTGCTGTTGACTAAATTCTGTCCATCGCTCTGGGCCATTAATGACCCCATGGTACTTTCTGACTTTCTATGCTTTGGACCAAGTGTATTAGAGCCCCCGCACTAATTAAGCGTGTTGTTGTTGTCATCCAGCACAGGCCTTTATGGATCAGAACCAGCCTTAAAATCAAACATTTATTCTCAAAATAACCCAACGAGCGATTCTCAAAAGGGCACTTGAAACGGAAAAGCCTGCCTGTTTCTGGCAGCCCAAGCCAACAAGGGCTTTAGATGATGGACGTTCACATCTGTACCGAGGCAATACGCCACCAGAAATGGAGCACCAGGGCGACGTCCCCCAACATCACCAAAGGAAGGAAACTTGTAGATGTGTCACTAGCTGTTTACTAAAACGATGATCCCTTCATCCCTGTGCTTGCTGTAGGATTACTGTATAATCTCTAGTGGGGTGAGGTGAACCACACTGTGTGGGTAATCGATTGGGATTTGTTGTAATAATTCACTGTTATTTTGAATATTTGAATGTACGAATCACCCTTTCCAGGTCTCCACCGTTAATGTGAGTATGGAAACTTACCCAGCTCCTCATATCAGTCTTGGAAAATACGAGTAGGTGGAAATTTGGTTTTTTATGTTTACAAATTGCCATTATTTTCAGATGAACAGAAATCCAGAGAGGGGTACATCATGCCAGCGGAGAGGATTGCGTCTCTTGTCGGGATGGATCCAGGAACAGGACACCACAAAATGTGCCCGAGTTTCAGCTAGAGGAATGAAAGCATGTCTTCATGCAAAGGGAAGAGGGTTTTGAACAGGCTTCCCAGCAGCGTGGCCAAGATACAATCCCTCCTTAGATGCGTCCAAGTCTCTACTAGATAATGGCAGCCCTGTGTAATTATTTTATGTGGCATCTAAATAATACTTTTAACATTTATTAGTCAGTTGTCATTTTGGCTGAATGAGCTCCTTCATAAAAAAGTAGGAGATGTTCAGATGGATTGGAATGATAAAACGAGACAGTTTCATTTTTCCTTTGTGTGTAATACAGTGTTGAGCTTCACTCTCTGAAGGTGCGATAAAGATGAGGACTCCCCTTCCAGCACTGTAGCCGGCTTAACTATCGGCCCCGTGTACCGCTGGGTCTCCCGGCCAGACCGTGTCCTTCTGTCATCGTTCACTGTTAAAACACCTCTCCGGTGGTCACCTAGATGTCAGCACGTTGGTCCTGACATTCAACTGGCTTTAGGTCCTGTGTGTGACATCTTTTTTGTGGATAAAAGGTTACTGTATTTCATTTCTGCGTGTAAGTCGGATAAGTATTAATTAGATAAAAGTCTAACAGACAGATATTTGGATAGAAAACCACTCAGAACATTTGGGTTTGTTCAGACTACAAAACGTTTTAATTTAGATATTTGTAGTGCACCATTATGTACAGTGTGTTACCAGTTTTTA
>JABFEA020000050.1:5866231-5877740 GCA_019775915.2 Cyphomyrus plagiostoma | reverse complement strand
GTTTCTTCTATTTTATTTTTGTTTTTTTTTTTCTTTTTTTTTTTATATTATTTTTAATACGTTTTTTTCTTTTATTTATTTGCCGGTTTCTTTTTTGTGTTGGTGGGGGGGGGGGGGGGGGGGGCCCAGTATACTTGACGGACTCCTGATGTCTCAGAGTGCACACTGTCCATCTCTCTCCCAACCGCCAAACCCAAACGGCAATCTTTCACACGACCCCTTTCCTATGAGCGATTTCTTCCCCCCTTACCTATATTTCTCTTGACGGAACCACTGTGGCAGGTTGAGAGGAGTTAAAGTAAAATATATCCCCTTTTGGGGAGAGCGCCCCCCCATGGGAGCCGGGCTCGCGTTCAGACATTCCTGCTTGCACCCCCTCTCCCCAGAACTCCCAGCACTTCCCTCTCATACACGACCTCGACTCTCCCGTTTTCTGGAAAAAGCTTTCCAGATGTGAGAACCAGCTCTACAGGCGATGGGGGTCGGATTTGAAAAGTCCCGTTTCGGAATGTTGCACAGCAGCGGTCCGGCGGCAGGATGGCGGTGAAGTGCCTTGTGGGGATTCTTGCCTTCATTATGGACTCGCTCTACCTCGCGTTTATATTAAAAAGTCCCAGTTCACCGTCACCAGGCTGCCTGCTGTAGCTCTGTCAACATTTCGTGTTTGAAAATCTTCATAAAAGAAAATTCAAAGTGCTGACAGGATGTGCGAAAATATCACCTCATCCAAGAAAATGTTTTTGTTTTGTTTGAGCCGGGAGAGATTTGGTGAGAGCTCACTAGTGGTGCAGATAAGGATAGAGGGTTAGGGTTAGGGTAAGATAGACATTACCCATGCAGCGTACGTGCTGAATGTGGGGGTAGGACAGTACTGAGGGCTTGCAGCAGGGGTCGAGATTGAAAGGAAGGTTTAGAATTGCATTTGGGATACAGATGTGGGCCGTGTGTAAACAGAGATCTAAGACTTCATGTGAACGTGAAGAGCTACTCAGTGGATCCAAATATAGGCACTTCATTGACCAATCACACGTCTCGCTTCCTTTCTATAACCAATCAGCATTAGTGGTGGGTGTGGGGGTGGGGAGGGGTGTCTGAGTCCAGTTGGCAGGCGCAGTAAGCGACCTGCAGCTTGCATTAACAAACACTGCAAGCTGTGCTGGATGAATGCGGAATACCTGCCTCTTAATTAATCGTTAAGGCAAATATTTGACGAGATGAAAAGAGGTGAGGAATGGGGGCATATGGAGTCCGGCGGCAGCTGCTGTAATAGCGTGCGCTAGGCTGACACGCCACGTGCATGGCGCAGGTGCCTTAAAGGGCTGGCAATGTGTTTAATGTGCCTGAGATACGCGTGTGGCAGGCAGGCAGGCAGGCAGGCAGGCAGGCAGGCCGGGGTGATTAAACACGGCCTGTCGTGTGACTTGCCTCCTGACTCCGCCTTGACGGCTCCATGCTACCCTTCCTCAGCCTTTTATCTGCCTGATTAATGGGCTCCTTCCTGGCAGACTGGCATGCACCCTCTGGCCAGCAGCTGCTGAGGTGGCAAGGCGGGATGGTTCCAGTCAGGAGACGGCCCCCCCAGTTGGGTTTATGGCCCCCCCATATGGAGGCCGCCCCATCCACGCCGTGAATCTGTACATCTGATGTGGGCCACTGGGTAAAGGGCACTTACACAAACCTACAGAGCAAACGTGGGCCAGCAGGGGGCATACTGTTTGAGGTCTTCTACACAGCAAATACATGGGACGGAATGGGGTGTAATGTTTGAGGTCCTCTATACAGCAAATACATGGGCCAGCAGGGGGCATAATGATTGAGGACCATTGCTACATGAGTGAGTGACTGGAGTTACTGCTGTTAAGCAAATGGTTAAGCGATTGTTTTAAACAAAAGTGTGGGTTGAGTAAAGACGAGCGGTTGTTGCTGATCTGTCTGTTATGCAGGGCTGTCGTGAGTAGCAGGGCCGTGTACTCTGATTCCTGTCCTGGCATGGAGGTCCTGTCCGTCCATGTTGACGAACCCTGCAGGTCGCTTTGGGGTTTGGCATGTCAGTAAATTATTCTATGACAGGCCAGCTGAAGGGCAAAGGGCAGATATTTCCATCAGCCATTTTTCAGAGGAAAAAAAAAAAAAGAATTTCTGATGCACCCAGAGAGTGGACATCGCCGTCCAATTTCCAGTCCCCTTTGTCATGCTCAAGATTGTCATTTAGGAAGCTTGTCATTTCGCAGGGCAAACAATAAGATTGGACTGCGAAACCCAAACTAGTCAGTGTCCGCTTTGGAGGGTGGGGGTGGAGGGGCGCTTCCTGTGAGTGTGTGGCGCTCGAGACACATTTGTGCACAGAACTCAGTTTCAGGTATATGGAGGGGAATGTCCCTCTAACAGACAGGGGGGTCTCGAACCCACGGGGACACTTTGGGTGAACTTAACAGTCCCAAAGTAAACTCCATAAAAGTTTTTCTCCATTTCTGTTTCTGGGCGGTGGGTTCCCTCTCAGCCCGTTGATTACACTCCTTTGGACCAGGCAGTAGGAATTTATATGTTAATATCAGGACCTCTGAAAATGCCTTGAGCTCCATGAGTGTGAAATCCACTTCTGGAAGTCGCTTTGGATGCATTTTGAATAGGATAATTTTGTCCGGAATGGAGTTGAATCCGTTCCCCCTTCACGTACACTGACTGCAGGGGGGTTAACATTTTCACCTGGATTCACCTGGTCAGCCTGTCACTAAGAAAGCAGCCCCCCCCCCCCAATGACTGATATGCTGAGCTCTGAAAATAACGGCCTGCTATGCTGTCACTGTCAGCCTGAGCCTGTGCATGCACCTCGCCCCCCCTCACCCGCTACACAAGTGCATGCACCTGCCCCCGCAATAGCCAGCTCCCCCCGTCCATGACATCACTCTTTGAAGGCAGCCCGGGTGATGTCATGCCCAAAACGTGGCTCCACAGCCAGCCTAAGGGACAAACTGAACCGAGGCTCCTTCTTCCTCTTCTCTTCTTCTCGGCTGGCATGAATCGAGGTCCTGATGGGGACGCCATTCGATTCCAACGGCAGCGGCGGCACGTAACGCAACACCCGAGCATGTTTGGCCGTCATCCCTGTGCCGGAGGGGCCCGGATCAGAGCCTCTGCAGGTGACGGAGGACACCCATGAGCCATATGTCATGTCAAACCCAGAAAACATAGACAAAGCTCCTAATTGTACAAAAAGGGCGAAAGGCTGATCTATTCAGAGAGTTTCTATGGCCTAATCTGGATCAGTGTTATTTGAGGATGTGTATGCGGTTTCGCAAAGTCTATCATGATGATGAGGCCCCTCCCATCGACATTTTCACTAACCGACTTTTTGATTTGTTTCGCATGGGTACGCCCTCTCTGATCAACTCAGCTTTTCTGTTACTCCTCGCTCATTGGTCAGACAACAGGGTATTGTTTCATCATGTACCTCATTGGCTCATTCGAATTTTGAGGTCATGATATGGACGATGGGTTCTTTTTTTTTTTATTATTATTACGCACTGATGACAGAAGACATTAAAATGTGTACAGCTGATGCTCAGGTTTTTTTCTCAGATTCTGATACTCTTTTTGATAGTACCCAGGCCATTGTGGGGTTAAATAGTCATAAGGAGTCCAATTTAAGGAGGGTTTATTTTAACTTACGCAATATTTCTTGAGGTAAAAACATGATTGCGTCAATATGACTGTTTCAGAGATGACCACAGCATACGGAAAGTCAAACTCAAATGCAAATGGCACTCTTCTGCTGGTTATCCATCTCGCTCTGTAACATCAAAAAACAATCCTCTTCCTGCAATTCAGCCCGTGTAAAAACAGCAACATTTCCAGGAATAGCAAAAGCGTCCCGTCTCTCCAAGGCCAGTAAATAACTGGAGAGATGCGTTTGAGCAGAGTGGGGGATGGTGGGACAGTTCCCCTGGCCGCCTGAAGGTGGCAGCAAGGCCCTTGCAGTGATGAGCCCCGTGCTGAGTTAAGCAGAGTCTGGCCTGATGTCTGGTAGATAATGTGATTCCTCTTAAACACAGAAATAAGGGTTTCTTTGTACACCCCAGAAGGCATTTTCAAGCAAATGATGCAAAATATGCTTAAAAGGCAGGAATGTTTAAGCTCGACAGACATTTTGTTTAGAAGGCGTTGTGTGCCATGTGTATGTGTTGGGATGTTTACCTTTAATTTTATTAAGGGCATTTAATTTTGGCAAATTGAAAAAGACGTTAAAAAAACATAAATATAAATTCAGATTTAAAATATAAAATCCATTAATCAGAGCACTAACCCTGTCTAGATGCAGGTCCATAATCTGTCATATTCAGTGTGGCAAATGTAAACGAAATAATTGTTTTTATTGCTTGAAAGGGGTGAAACAGGAAGTGCACAATAAGTTATTAGGGAAGCTGATAAAGATGGTAGCAACCCCCCCCCCCCACCACCACCCCAACAGACTGAGCCTGAGAAGCTGTTTATGTGACACTTCTGCCTTTCCTGCTTCCTGGAGAGTCACTCTCGTGCCCGTGAGAGAGCTGATATAGGGGGCTGGGATGGCCGAGGGTGATGGTTAGGGACTCTCTCTCTGAGGCTGCAACCCCCCCACCCCCAGCACCCCGCACACGCTCTCTGGAGATTTCCTGCCCACGCCGAGGAACCACACGGCCACTGGCGGTGATACGGAGGATGCCTGTGTTTGTGTTTGTGTGCATGTATGTGTGTGTGTGTGTGGGGGGGGGAATTCCCTCAGCCATGTCGCATGTGGGAGTTCAGTCCCCAAGGAGGAAGGAAGTGGGTGATGTCAGAACCTCCCCAGTGCTGCAGTGCTGCTCCACGCCCCACCTCCTACCACCAAGCCCACCCCTTGCTTGACCCTATGTTTCCCACCACCCAGGGGTGACAGTGGAGGCCAGTGAAATGCACCGAACTCAGAGCTGTCTTTCTTTTTGGCCGGGATTCTACACACACAGAAAGCTGGAGGAGGAAGATGAGGAAGAGGAGGAGGAGGAGGATGTGGAGGAGGATGGGATGGAGGAGAGGAGTAAGGTGTCTGCAACAGAAACACAGTTACAGGCATCTTCTGTGGGTCCCAGGACGTCAAAGTGAATGTGGGGGAAATGTCTTAGGATCTCTAACTCTGTTCCTCAGGATTGGCTTTTAGAGACAGTGACCGATCTTTCCGCCATCTTCCTGATGTCCGTCTTACTCCCGCCTGTTGAGTCACATTCAGGCTGGACACAGAGAACGGGCAGCCGAACCACAAGCCAGCCCCCGCCCCCCACCAGCCATTGCCAGCCACAAACTAACCCATAATCATCCACAAACACTACTGATGTGAGCCAATTGTTGCTACTGCATCATAACAGCCTCGTGCCCATGCCAGACAATAGCCTCCGACAGAGAAACACTGCTTCCTGGTATTAACATGCCCTGACCAGTCCCTCCGCAAAGCAGGTGAACCTCTAACCAAATATCCCAAATGACAGATTATTCAAAACAGATTAGTAGTTCACAGTTAAATTCTAGGCAAACTTCTCTTGTCTTGTTGAGTCCTGCTCTACACAGTTCTAGCCTCCTACTGCATAAGTACCCCGATCACACGTCACTATTTACCCAACCATTCTCGTTAAGGAGATGAACACTAACTATGACCCTTATAAGCAGTTAAGCATTTAAAATATTTATTACCACAATTAGTAAATACAAATGCAGATTTTTACATCTTAACGCAGGATGCAATCAGTAATTAAGCTCATGCAACGCTTAAGGCGTTTGTTAAGAAAATGGCCATTAAGGGACTGTTAAGTGAGATGAATTTAAAGGATGATGAATTATGATGACGTCGTGAGAGAGTGAGAGCTGGCTGGAATGCAAGCCAAAGGATATGAAACAGACGAAATTCCTGCTGAGCTACATATTAATATTTGACATTTTTGGGATGTTTTGGGTAACAGATCAAAAGCTCACGTCTTTGTACAGATCCTCAGTTGTAATTTGTACTGTGAGGGAAAGGCAGGTCCATCCATGGAGGAGAAGAAGTCCAGAGGTTCCTCCTCTCCATGCAGGATGAAGGTTCAGCCCGTCCACCGTTAGTTTATTGTGTGCTTCTGTTTTTTCGTTCAGGAAAAAGCAGGTTACTCATCAACACCAACTCCAGAATTGACACCAGTGCGCTGCAAGGATTGTTGTCCGTCAACCAGTATCCAGGTCCTGTGGGGCAACTGGGGGTTAAGATACTTTCTCATGAGCCCAACAGTGACATGATTCCGTCAACCCTGGGATTTGAACTAGTGACCTTCCACTAAACCACACAGTGAATGGTACACTAGCATGTTAGCTGCACCTGAAGAATACTACCCCAAAATCCAGCTGCCCCACTAACATTTACCTTGTCAGGGATGCTGCCTTTGCAGGCCTGTATGGTGAACAGGGCACAAGTGCCCCCTGAGCAGGACACCGGGTCTCAGGTGCGAACAGCTGGTGTACGGCAGGTGTTACGCACCTGCTCCAGCTCAGGTGAGCTCTGACCAGCTGCCGCACTTCTGCTTGGAATGTGCCAGGTTTGGTCCAGGTGCATTCTGGGAGAGAAAAGTCCTTAAACATACAGCAATAAGTAATACAAGCTAGCTAGTTATGCTAGTTAACTCTTTAGAGAGAGTCCAGTAAACTGAACAAGAGTGGTCAGCAGTCAGCGTGAGGTTAGACCAACAAACTGAGATCCCAGCACTGTTCCACTGTTGTACTTTTAAACAAGCGTCTAAATCTGAATTGCCCGTTTCCTGGTATAACTGGAGCCTTTTCCATTGCCTTATTTTTACGTTTACCTGAGCGTGTTGTGTGTAAGCAGCCCAGGAATTTCACAAGATGCAAAACGGTTACAGACTGAGGGATTATTTTCCCCTATGGGGGAATCTTTAATGCCAAAATACTTGTTTTGTTTGGAGCAAAAACAGTGCTAAGAGCGGTGATGCACGTCTCTGTGGGAAAGAGGCCCTCAGCCAGCGTCCAATGCAGCAGGTGTGGCTGCTCCTCCAGGCTTTGTTGATACGTTAGACGCAGTGTTATCCGTTTGCAGAACCGGCATGAACTCGCAGAGTGCGGACGCCTTTCTCATTCGCCCCTCGACTCGGCCTGTTTGAAGGCTGATTCTTATCTCCGGCACGCAAACGAGCTCTGCCACCTCCGTCCTCCGCTTCTGCCGGACTCCTCGCTTTGCCAGTAATGAACGGATCCGTTTTAAAGCCACGCCGAGCGCCCAGAGGTTCACGGTGTCAGACTTTACCCCGCTTTTCTGTGGCTTCAGGATTAACCGCATGCAGATGCAGCGGGTTCCCCTCCCGTTAATGTGGTGAGGTGGCTGGCTTTGTGATCGCCTATGGGATGTGGGTGATGGAATGGACCTGAATGTCATTTAGCAAAACAGGGAAATTATATGTAATGTTCTTAAATGACAGCAGTTGAGGAATATCCATGTAGTTTCATTTTTACATCTTTAGCAAGCGGCCTCTGACCTTAGCAGATGGATCCAAATTATCGCAGTGCAGTGATTCATTTGAAATGTTACAGATAATTCTGGCTTTTTCGCTGCACTATGTGCAAATCCAACCCTTTCAGTAGAGATGTTCATTATTTTTTAAAAACACAGTCTCTTTTTATGAACAGAAGGTATGGAGTAGTAAAGGTCTGTGATATTTGTTTAATTACAATTAACTTTGTCTAATCTACGATAAGCGTCCCGATGTATTTTAGCATTTAGCTAGCTTCATAGAATTAGCACGACGGCGGTTTTATCCTTCACGACGGTTTCTGAGCTCCCCTCTCAGAGAAGCACTTCCGCTCTTTTCAGCGTCACTTCTTATGCACCGGGCGTGTGTGTGTTCAGATCCCATGTGTCCCGATCCTCTACCGCTGTCTCCATGATGGTAGCAGGGCCGGTGAAATGTCCAGAGGGAACAGCCGATTCTCGATCTGTCCCTCTTGCTGAAATTCAAGGGAGACAGATGGAAACCTGTCCGCCCGTGTGTGCATGCTGACGTATTTGTATGTCGGGGTCTGTCATTTGTGTGTTTGTGTGTGTATGTGTGTGTGTTTGCCGTGCGTTTGCGTGTGCTAGGTCTCCAGAGAGCCTGTGGCATCCCCTTGGGTTGTGGGGGAGGGGGAGATGCAGGGAATCACCATGGAGAGATTAAGCTCTGAGTTCTTTCAGTACTGTTTGTACAACCTCTCACTTCTTGGACCGTTTCATTGAAGCCCCCTGTCTCATGAATGGAGTTTTACCTGAAGTTCAGAGGCATCCGCTGTTCTCGTTAGTTTCAAATAAGCTTTCAGAGAGGCTGAAGTCAAAAGACGTACGTTCAAAGGGAGGCTGGTGGGGGCTGCTGCTTTCGCTCTGGGCCTGGTTATCATCCGTGTGAGGGTGAGAGTATCTCCCAGAATGAGGACGGACAGGCTGATCGCCGCTTAATCTAGCGGTTGAGGTTCCAGAGAGTGGGAGCCGGTCAAGAAATCGTAGCGTTTAAGGCGTATTTTCGCCCTGCCTGCCAGCCCATTTAGATGTTCGGAAAAAAGAGAGAAACGGTCCCCCAAAGAAGCCTGTACTGGCACGTTTCACAGTTAATAGGACCTGGGTAACCTTTTCAGTTCTGGAGGCTCTTATGAATGTATCATGGTGATTAGAATCGAGCTAAGTTACAGCTTACATCTGCTTTTAAAGCACGGAAGCAGCCTTAATGCGACGAAGCTCACAGCCAATTAGCTGGAGAAGCAGATTGGACTGCGTCTTGGTCACTCTCCATCCTCTTAACAACAGCTTGCCGCCAGCAGCTCATTTACAGCTGAATTGCCTGGTCCATCCATCCATTATAAGGAAGGTTCTGCATCTAATCAGGCTCATGGTCATCCAGAGCTGATGCACCCCAGATTATACCCTGAATGGGGGAACATCTATGAGAGAGTTTCTTAAGCATATAAACTAAGAATCATCTCATCAGCTTCCCGCCTTTGTGAAGTTATAGGGTGTTATATGAGGTAGTCTCTGCCAAATTTCTGTGTAAAATTGGTACGTAGATTATTTTCCAGATTTCTATGCACGCATTCCTCTCTGGACACTGTGGAGTTATGTTGGGTTGAGTCCATAAATCACGGCAGAAACTGATGGTATTTTTCTTTTCAGTTTTTATTTTTTTTTCGCTTTTTGTGAAACCGTCAATGGCAATACCGCCCGCGTACTTTTAGAGCAACAAATTAATTAGACCTCAAGAAAAATGTGGACGGCGCAGAGGTGGCGGAGGAATTTCATCAAGAGAAGCACACGGAGAGCAGCGAGCTGGAGGCCAAGTGATGGAGGGGACCTGTCACTCCTAATGAAAAGTGTCACTCAGATTCTTTTGGGGAATGTTTGCGACTGCAGCTGCCGGATTGCCCTGGGTGAGGGGGTGTGGGGGTATGGGGGAGGAAAGGGGAGAGAGGGCCCTTTAGCAGCAATGAAAGACCTCTTTATGAGATCAGTGCAGTCCTGCTAATGTGGGGATGCCAACAGGGGAAAGTGCTTTGACATTTATGCTTCAGTCTGACTAAATGTCACCATTGCTCCTTAAGATCTACCCGTTGCCAATACCTTGTGGATGACGTGGCAGGTTTTCATTGGATGCGGAGGGCCTCCTGTTTCCCATTGGTGAATATGTGTCCTCTTAGCACTGCTGTACTGGGCAGGATTCCAGCGAGGAATGTGCCAGGCAGACTGCAGGTAACGCTCCCCTGAACTTCTCATGTCCTTGGTGAGAAGTGTGCTAACCACGCAAACAGGCTAAAGCAGCCCACCCATCTGAGAAAGACAGGTGAACAGAGTCAAATGATTTGTCTGTCTGATCCTGGGGGGAGGATTCCCCCAAGTCAACAGGAGGCATCTGAGGTCACTGGGTTGCTGTGTCATTAATTGTCAACATTCCCCGTTCCTGCAGGTACGTGCTTTACGGGCACAGTGATGTGTGGCGCTGCTCCAACACGCCGCGCCGATCCGTAGCGCGTTTTCCCACCCGCCACACAGGCGGACCCTCATAGCCACGCGTTAGGCTTCGTTAAGACACTTTGACAGCATTTGCTGTAAATTATAGACGCTCTTGCATGACACCACACGCTGGCTTATCTGATGACGGTCAGCTCTGGTCACCCCAGCCCTGGTGTTTATGGGCGAAACTTTGGAAATGCAGGCGGTGCTTCTGAAGCGTACCTGTCTCTACCCCCTGGCAGGAACGTAGAGGCATCACAGCCAAAACCAGCAGATTCAGGGACAGTTTCTGTTCCACTGCAGTGTCCCTCACCAACAGTGACTGGTCTGCTAACAACATCTATCTATCTATCTATCTATCTATCTATCTATATCTAAATTTCATCTTTTCAGACATGTTGCGCTACTTCTGACTGTCAGTAGACTGTCTAACGTAACAAGTATGTAAAATTTCATGTGCACATCCTTGTAAATTGCCCTGAGATCACACCCACCAAGATAAATACCTTGCATACGTAACATACTTGGCCAGTAAAGTTATTTCTGACAGTGTTTCTGTTACCCACAGCATGCGCTGTGTGGACTCCTCTCCTCTACCGTCCCCTCTCCTCCTGCCTTTTCCTCTCCTCTTCTTTCCTCCTCTCCCCTCCCATTAATTAATGCTTGTCCCTCATGTATTAATTAATGGCCTTCTGCTCTCTGCGGGAGGCGGGGGCTCAGGCCCTCGGCCCACACCGGCCCGGGGCCCGGGGCCCTCTCCTTTTACAGAGTTGGTAAGATGAGCCGTCGGCCAGCTGACCGGGGGCAGCAGCTGCATCGGCTCTACATTTTATTTGCTACTTAGTGCAAAGAAAAGAAGCAGCTCCAGGTAATGAATAGTCAGGCATGGGGATAATGTTCCACTAGGCTGGCCTGCACCGCCAGTGTGGGGGAGGGGCAGGGCCCCATAAAGGCTGTGAGCCATCTGAGGGGAGAATAAAGCACACACTGCCCCGACAATCTGCCGCTTCTGTCCCGGCGCCAGCCAAGGTCCCATCAGGCCTCTTCATTCTCACCTTTGGCGGGAGAACAGGCCCGTTTGGCAGCAGCCCACCCACCGAGGGCCACTGGGGGCCGCCAAGGGCCTCTAGGGGACGGCGTCTCTCCCCCGCGTCCCAGCCATGGGTGGGCCGGATTTCAGAGGCTTCTCCCATGTCGTCCAGACTGAGGGGGAGGGGGGATCACCTCGGTGTATCCGACAAGAGTTTACAAAGAAATGCTTTCTTTAAAAAAAAAAAAAAAATGAAAAATGAGGTACATCCACGCCGCAGTACCAGCTCCCTCCAGATGGGGGGTCTGGCTCTGTGTGATCAGAGGCGTCTTACAGTCATTCAGAAGCTAAGCCCTACTCGTCCCGTCTGCGGTGGTCTTTCCTTGAGGAAGCCTGCGTTCAGAGTAAACACTCAGCTGGCAGGCAGCATTCATTCCCCCAGCACTGATTTCTTGGGGGGT
>JABFEA020000050.1:5830639-5856093 GCA_019775915.2 Cyphomyrus plagiostoma | reverse complement strand
CACCCCCCCCCCCCCCCCCCCACCCCCCCGCCCCCGCCGAACCCTCTCCCCCTGGGGCCAATTTCATTAGGTCCTCGCGGTTCTCGTCTTCGCAGCAAGCTGGATTATCAAGATAGGCCCCGTCTGACATAATCCAGGCAGCTCCGGTTTAATGGAAGCTGACACCGCGGAACAGGCCGTGTCTGTGCACTAGGGCGCCGTCCAATGGGATGGCAGGCTTCCCGGGGAGAGGGCCGCCGCTCTCGCTCCTCCTCTTATCAAAGTGGAGGGCCTAATCCCCCCTCCCCCCCCCCCGACACGGAGGTGCACTGCAGATGCACAAGATGTGGGAGGAGTCAAGAGTCAGGAGGTGCCTCACACAAACTTCCAGGTCTAGGATGTGCTTAACGCTCCTGGTCGCGAGTTCGGCTCTGAATCCCGGCGATCAGATTAGATCGCTTCGGAGTGTTGACATGCACACCCCCCCACCCAACCCATACCGACCTTCTGGAGTGTTTAGCCTCAACACCGACATGAGGCATAAATAGTGCATGTCAGCAACAGGAAGCTCGTAATGGAAAACAATAACCTTGGGGTCCCGGCTCCGGACTGAGCCTCCCAGCGATGTATGTTTTCATGCAGTCGCTGGCCCGGGGGGGGGTGTGGCGGGGGCTCCTGTGATATTTCCCTAACAGCGCTACGCTCCTCTCCACCAGGCTCTGAACTCGCGTGAACCTACTTCATTATTTTCTTCCTTCCTTCCAGCCGCCTCCCCCCCCCCCCTTGGATGACAGAATTGGCAGCGGCTCCCAAAACAACAGCTGGATTTGAATTAAGCGAGAGAGGCAGGCGGGGATGGTGGGGGGGGGGGGGGATGGGCGCAGCCCCGGGTTAGAGGGAACGGGAGCTGGGGGCCCCGCCAGACTGTGGTGCCTCGACAGGGAACAGCAGACGAGAGGCAGTTAGGGCCCCCACGCGGCAGCCTGCAAGGGAGCAGCAATGTTTCAGCCCTCAGAGTGTTTGGTGCTCAGTGACCTTGGTCAGAACCTCAGGCTCCTATCAAGCGGTCATTAACCGAGCGAGCCAGCGAGTGCGTCTCTCATATGCTTTTAATAACTTCCTCTTCAGTTCCTTTATATCTGTCATCGCAGGCCTGATGTATAATTTATATGTTATTCAATCTGCTTTTAATGGAGTACTAAGCTGGTTTTTGGGTTGTGTGATTCTTCTCCCGGGATTATGAAATATCGGTCTTGGGAAGAATCACACGGAAGTGCTGCTTCCACATCCGTCAGGACTTATAAATAACTTTAACACATGTCAGGAGGTAACCGTATGAGATAATTCACCTCGTCAAAGATGCTCTTCCGTTCGGTGTGATCTTGAAATCCTTCATTAAGTCATCAGACTTGAAAAAACACCATCCGTGTTTAAATCTAGATCTAAGGTGAATTTCATCCAGGTACATTGTATTGGACCTGCATTCTGCAAATATTTCTGCAAAACCATAGTCTAATTCATCATATTCCTTAAAGCTGGTGTCTGCTGGTACATGACTAGTGAGACAGGGCGTCACACACATTGACGTAGACTGTTGATTCTAAGGACAATGGCTTCTTTGTTCAGTTTTATAACATGTACAGGCTGGCGAATGACTCCATGGCCTATGGACCCTGGTGAGTCCCGAGGATGGCGATCAGTCATCATTTCAGGGTGAAATTTGCATGCTGATGTTTTGCTGTTGGTATATCGTAGCTAAGCCAGAATTTACCACACCGAGATATTACAGTCTTAAGCTTCCACAGCACTACATGTGGATATTCCTGAGCCTGCAGGCCGCACACATTCACCACGACGAGCTCCTTCACCATGAGTAGGTCTTTCACCGCAGTGAGCTCCTTCACCACAATGAGCTCCTTCCCCACAGTAAGCTCCTTCACCATGACGATCTTCTTCATCACGATTACCTCCTTCACTACGGTAACCTTCCTCACGCCAGTGAAGTCTTTCACTGCGATGACCTCCTTCACCACTGTCTGTTTGAAAATGACCCCATTATATGTGTACAGTGCTGCTTTACAGGAGAGTGGTAACAATCCCTTCTCCTTCCGTGTCTGTTAGTCAGGTTCACTCACTTGCATCAGCTCTGCTTTCGGCTAAAAGGAATATCTGTGACTGCAGACAAGCCCTTATAATCAATACTCTTGATTTCTCCCACTTCATTCCATCCTTAATGCATAGAGCTGACATCCCTCCTTTGTGGAGACGAATAAACAGCTTCAGCTTTTGTTGCAGCCGATATTTTTGCCTCAAGGACGCTCAGATAGGAGGGATTCACATGCGGTCACCCAAGGCTCGTGATGGGCTTGTGACTGCCTCTGATGAAGACCCAAGGTTTTGCATGAAAGAGAAGCATTCCTGAAAAGCTTTCATACTCACCTTTAGATCAGTGAACAAGACCAGAGCACAACAGGCCAAAGACTATGGGCCAACCTGGTCTTATTGCCTTCAGAAAGTACATGAAGTTGACCTTTGCTATGTTATTTGCTGGTAACAAAGGTGGAAGTGAGCCTCCATTCATTTTCTGAACCTGGAGAGGCAACGGGAAAATATATAGTATAAATGTTAAAGTTTTACCATTGACCATGGCAGTAGTACTATTATGTTTACAGCGTCCTTGGAAATGAAAAAAAAAACTTGGACAAAGTTGAGAGGAAGTCAAACGAAGGTTGAAGAAATGTTTGTTTGGAACCTCAGGCTAAGTTTATGAATATCCTGTCTTGAAGTGATTCAGGGGCGCCTTTTGAATCCTGAAGGTACCGTGCTGCTTTTACCTTACTATTGGTGAATTTTCCAGGGCCATCCTTCCATGCCTCAGGCCCTGTGCTTCCTGGGACGGGCTGCAGGCCAACCTTGACCCTGGACTGGAGGATGGATAAAGGGAGCCTTTCCCATTGGTCCAGCTGCAATTAAAGGAAGAAAAGATAACAAATAACCCATCAGACCTGTTTACAGTGTGAGGTGACCATTGGAACAGAAGCAATGAGTGTCTGTAACTGTCAGTGTACGGCCCCAAGGCCACAACTGTACCCAAACAGCATCTACCTGCTCATATCTTCAGTACTGAGAGCATACGGCTGATTGGACAAATTGGTTCAGATCACCTAATTAGCTAAGCATATGCCCTAACCCTAACCAGCCCCCCCCACCGCTGAGCCCCAGCCACGGACCCTCATGCTGGCCAGGTGCTCCCGCTTATGTGCCACTGCCTAGCACAGGGATCTGGCCCCCACATCTCTGTCTCACATCTCTTTTATCTGTTTCACATCTCTGTCTCACATCTCTGTCTCACATCTCTGTCTCACATCTGTCACCTGTCTCACATCTCTGTCTCACATCTGTCATCTCTGTCTCACATCTCTTTTATCCGTTTCACATCTCTGCCATCCCTGTCTCACATCTCTTTTATCTGTTTCACATCTCTGCCATCTCTGTCTCACATCTCCGTCTCACATCTGTCATCTCTGTCTCACATCTCTCATCTCTGCCTCACATCTCCACCATCTCTGTCCCACATCACTTTTATCTGTTTCACATCTCTGGCATCTCTGTCTCACATCTCTGTCTCGCATCTGTCACCTGTCTCACATCTCTGTCTCACATCTCTGCCATCTCTGTCCCACATCTCTTTTATCTGTTCCACATCTCTGCCATCTCTGCCTCACATCTCTGTCTCACATCTCTTTTATCTGTTTCGCATTTCTGTCATCTCTGCCTCACATCTGTCATCTCTGTTTCACATCTCTGTCTCACATCTCTGTCATCTCTGTCTCACATCTCTGGCATCTCTGTCTCACATCTGTCACCTCTGTCTCACATCTCTTTTATCTGTTTCACATCTCTATCATCTCTGTCTCACATCTCTGTCTCGCATCTGTCACCTGTCTCACATCTCTGTCTCACATCTGTCTCACATCTCTTTTATCAGTTTCACATCTCTGTCATCTCTGTCTCACATCTCTGCCTTGCATCTGTCACCTGTCTCACATCTTTGTCTCACATCTCTCACATCTCTGTCTCACATCTCTGTCTCACATTTCTGCCATCTCTGTCTCACATCTCTTTTATAGGTTTCACATCTCTGTCATCTCTGTCGCACATCTCTGGCATCTCTGTCTCACATATCTTTTATCTGTTTCACATCTCTGTCTCGCATCTGTCACCTGTCTCACATTTCTGTCTCACATCTGTCATCTCTGTCTCACATCTCTGGCATCTTTGTTTCACATTTCTGTCTCACATCTCTGTCATTGCCTCTGAAGCTGTCCTGTCTGTCCCATGCCTTTCTCTAAAACTCTTCTGGTTTATATCTCAGCTTTTTGCACTAACAAGTGCATTTTAAGTGATATTATCCAATATAATCTGCAATAACATGATTTATCTGATTGTCCGTCTGCCTTTGTGGCTGGTATTGGTGCACAAATCCTCAGATACCTTCCTTCTCCCAGATCTTCGGCCACCTTCTTTGTGCAAAACTCTATTTTGATAACATTTTTCCAACACATTCTTTCCACATAATATCACAACACTGTGTTACATAATATCTTTGCATATGTAACATTATGAGTAATTTTTTTTTGTAACTGAGGCCTGTGTTGACAGCTAATTGAAATTCGATCCCTGGAGATATATTATTTTTTATGTAATGTATTTTTGTCAAATAAATACAGGGGGACTTTAAATGGTGTGACAAAGGATAAGTGTAGGATTCCCTCTGTGTACATCCTGAGGAGATGTGGGTGTATGTTATGCTGAAAGGCGCTATATTCGGGCCCTCTCTGTGCCTGCGCCCAGACAGAGCGACACCTGATCCAGTTTTCGAAGCAGACAGTACGATCCCTTGACTCCTCCTGCATCTCGGATTTATGTCATTGGCCGCGACGGTCGATGGGCTTCCTGGACAATAATGACTGTGTCTTTGTCACCCTGGAGGCTCGAAAGGTAAATGAAATGAAATTAAAAGAAAGTCTTTCCAGTCCCGGACAGCAAAAGATCCCTGATATCGGATGGCCGGATCCAAGCTGCACTGGACTGCTGGCTCCCCGATCGTCTCAGCCTTATCTGCCTTCCCCGGCCTGAACAGTAAACGGACAAGTGGTCCCACAGAAAAAACAGCAGGAATAATTGGCATTGTGTGATGGGGGGGGGGGGGTGTGAGGAGTTATAGGGCTTCCTGTAAAAGGCCGCAAGCTGGACGCTTATGAAACCAGAGCGGTTGCAGGGCCAGTGAGACATTCCTGTGGGGTGAGTTTGCACACGAGGGATTAATTAGGATGGGAAGGGAGGGCGACTCGATTTGTTTGCCGTGAGGGTGAAGGTATCATTATAACAGCAATTAACACCAGGTTAGTGTTGTAATGACCGTAGCTTATTAGGGCATTTGAGTCAATGAGGAGACTCTAATGACTCACTCGCTAAATTCCTCCTCTTAACCGTTGGGTAGTGGGGATGCGGAGATAGGCCAGCTGATCGGGTTGATTGGATCAGCCGGATCAGGGTTTGAGCAGACGTGCTCTGACAGGCAGCTCCGTGCTGCGTCTGAGTAAAGCATGCTGGGATTTTTTCCCGTTACATCTGGGAGCTATGAATAGCTGGGGGGTCAGAGGCCTCTCACAACATCTCTGTAAACAGGATGGTGCTCAGCCACACTGATGGAGCACCATTAAAGCATGCGCAGCTGTTTCTCCTTTTTTATTGTGCCTGTTCTTACTGGACTTAGAGCTTGTGTGCGTCTGGTCAGCTTTCAGTTTCCTTGTGGCCGTCTGGTCCGCAAGCTGCGAGGTGAGCTGGACCTGCCAGTGCCAGTGCCAGTGCCAGTGCCAGTGCCAATGCCCCTGCCAGCACCTGGGTCATACTCAGGCTCGGTGTTGTGTGTGTGCCGAGAAAAGACCGCCCCCCCCCATCGAGGAATGGAGTTCCCACCACTTTGTTTTGTGTCATGATTCTTGTACCCCTGATCTAGTTCTCTCATCAAGGGACTTGGTGCCACTCTCAAGAACGTCAGGAGAACCTCATGAAGAGCCTCAAGGAGATCCGGATGGAGAACCACACGGAGAACCTTTGGGAGAACTTCAGAGAGGACCAGAAGGAGAACCTCAGGGATGATGTTGTGGAGGACCTTGTGGAGAACCAACACACTAGCCCACATACAAATACTTCACCCTGCATGGGGTTCCCCAGCCCCTGGAAGAACCATGGTTGTACCACATTAACTTTAGAAGTGCTCAGCAGGACTGATTCAATTTTTGTGCCCCAGAGCTGGAGCTTGAGAATCTGATTTGGTTTCTCCGATTCCACCTTTCTGTCGAGGGCCATATTAAGTCATAACAGATGGTTGTGACACATCCCATTAGATGGGGACCTGGGTTCTGAGGTGATGCTAATGTAATGTTAATGTCATGTTCCATTAGCTACCGAGTATTTTATGCGTTGTGGAGGCAAAGTCGTGGCTTGGCTACTGACATCCCCGTAAGGGTGGCACGTTACCGGCCATGCCTGAGTGATGTCATCTTTTCCTGTTTGACAGTTTGACCTTTTCCTCGGATTCAGCTCCCCGCCTCCATGCCAGGCTCTGCAGCGTCCTTGGCCGGCTCTTTGGTTAATGGACGACCGGGTGAGATCGTGGCCTCACTTCCGAAATGCCTGACTCTAATTTCTTACGCTGAGACCTGGAACCAGGCAGCAGAATTTCCCAGTGATCTCATTTCCATATCTCATCCGAGCCACACCAGATACACAAAAAGAAGATCGGCGCAAAACTCTTAACCAGTGACGGTTCTGTTTGTCATCCCTGGCAGTTCATGTCATTAATCTGTAAGGTGGGAAGGCTGAAGGACAAGACGTAAACACGACAAATCGGACTCGGTCATGTGACAAAGGAATGTCAGGATAGAGACACAGAACCTGAAAAGTGAAGGTTTAAGAAATGACTGTGCACTGTGGGGAATTTGTCATGCACTGAGCCTTGTGTGGGCGTCCAGCAATCATGTGATCATGTGTTTATCCTCAGAGTCGATACTGTACCCTTTCCCTCCATGTTTACTGAGCTCCACATTCACTGCTGTCCATGTGACATGGCTGAGTGATTCAGTTGCCATGGCGCTCAAATCCCCGCCCACGGCACCTGAGGTTAGCTGTGGAATTAGTCTAGCGTCAGTCACCGCTGGCTCTTCTCTGGTGACCGTGCCAGGGGTCACTGTAAGCAAACCTCTGTTTTTAAACCACATAAATCTGTCTCCTTTTAAGGAGCTGCAGGCAGAGCTAAAGTGACCTGGGCCAGTGGAGAGTCATCACCGTCCAACGGCACATCTGTGGTCTCTGGGAGTCCTGGAGCCTATGGGCGGCTGGGCATCGAGACGTTTAAAACGCTCCCCATGCACTGAACCACACAGTGGTCCCCCGGAAATTGACCCACACAGCGTCTACCTGCTCTGTGTACAGGTACCGTTTGGCGGGTTTAGGAAGTGGCACTGCTCCCTGGTACTGCTGCAACCTCTGACTGGAGGCAGACATTGACTCCAGGGTAATGAAGGACTGGTACATCTGTAAATCATGACCGATGTGTGTAAATGTAGTGAGTGTCAGTGAGCTATGTGGGACATGAGTACATGTACTCAGAGCATGTGAGGAGTATCTATAGAGAGTGTGAGCGAGGATGAAAAGACAGAAAATAACCTCTTTGCTGCGTCTGCTTCCACAGCTTCAGAAAAACGTTAATTTTCTACACTGCGCTTCTCTCAATTTCCCGGAGTCGCACAACCTTGAAAACACGGTGATTTAAGGGGCCGTCGGGTGATTCAGTGGCCTCTCTCCCGGGCGCAAGGAAAAAAATCTGGCGTCAACGGTATCGTGTGATGGGCGAGTTTGAAAAAACACACACAGACACACCAGCACCATCTGTTTGAAGGAGCTCAGCTGCTCGGCGCCGACGCTGCCCGGTGCCGTAGAATCCCGAAAAAGTCAGGAACGTGCCGGAACAGCGAGGAAACCCTACTCCGCCGCTTGAGTGTGCAGGTGTGTAAACCTCAGCGCCATTTCCTTGAAGACCCCCAGTCACAACACAGGAGGCAGCCTGTTAATCCGGCTCCCGGCTCCCAGACGGCAGCACACAGGGGGCGCTGCCCAGGGCGACACCTTATTAGCTGCTAAATGATAACTATAAAAACATACATTTTATTGTGCATTTCATCCATTAACTTATTTAGCTGTAGTAATATTAATTAGGTCTTGTTTAGCGGGGCTTGGTTGTTGGCACTGGGCCACTCTGTATTGCAGAACTTACATTGTGCTTTATGGGTTTTCCTCAATTAAACAGAAAATGAATGGAATTGAAGTGAGGCAATGCTCTTGCATCTGTGCATAAAATATAAAATAAGCTTTACTGGCCATTTGTACAAGCATTGTAATGGGTACCGTAGAATATGCTCATTTTTGCATATTCCATCCATCTTTTTTAAGGCATGCATGCCTGTGTAGAGTGAGAGATACCCTTGGGGTCTGAATGCTGAGTAAGCTGTCCATCCAGCCCCCCTAGGGAGCTTTTTTTTTGGGGGGGGGGGTTAAAAACCTTACTCAGGGGCCCAATGGAAATGTTGCTGCAGAGGATTTGAACCAGTGACCTTCTGATTGCAGGCACAGAGTCCACCCCCCACCTGCCATCATATTTGCCTTATATACAATAATCATGGCACAAATACCACTTTGTCACTTTAAAACTCACTGTGCACCCATTCTGCACCACCAATCACAGGATTATGCCACATACTCGATACTCATTGGCCCAGTTGTCGTTGGCTTGATTATGATTGCCTACGAGTCAGTGATTGACAGCCACACACAAAATCCGCCCCTCATTCGCATTATTGATGCCCCTGGCATCGATTCTGTAATGCAGGGCACATCCTTCTCCGACCCCGAGTAAGGGTCTTCATGAGAGGGGTGGTGAGGGCTGTGTCCCTCTGACATTTTGGTAATTGGTGCGGAGCTCAGTGAGAGCCAAGACTACATATTTACACAGCACCCTTTGAGAAATCAGCGTGTGCTGCAGGCGTCCCGGACCGGTGCGTCAGACTCCTAACGTGCCTATGGAGAGGGAGGTGCTGGAGCGAGCCAGCCTTTGAGTTTTGGAAGGACATCCACATCACCTGCCAAGCTAATGGTGGCCCAGGAGAGCAGCCGCCCTTAACTGGTCAGACTTGTCCTTCAGCCAAATCTCCGAAATGGGTGTTTATCACAGATCTGCTCTGGCCCGGCCCAGCCAGACCATTCAGATGCGATGCTGCTTCTGGTCTGCCTGGAAGCATCTCTCCTAGTGAGCCACATGGTGCAGTCAGAAGCATAACAGTAACTCTGAGTAGGTGTTTATTTTTAGGCACAGCACCTAATGATAAAAGTTTTCGTTTACAGGGTTAGGGAATGCTTATCCAGTAAAACATTCGGTAAATAATTTCCGTAAGAGCTCTCGCCTGCCAGCCATGTGTTACATTTGTTTATTTCGTTCACGTATCATGACTCACTTTATTTTTTTTATTATTCTTTTACAGCTAACATTGGTTGTGGTTACAGGCTGTCGGAGTGAGTTTGCATAAGCTAGGCGCTGAGCCGCAGGGAGGGGGCGTAAGTAATCCAGTTTGTCCCTAAGCTGATGGAACTGGATCAGGTGAGTTTTCCTTTTTAAGGTCCCGTCTGCCTCCATTTAGTGAGCCAGATAGTGATTATCCAGATGGATGGTCATGCCAGTACCATAAATAAATTAATAGAACAGTGAATTTCTATATATTTATTTTTACCACTGTTGGGAAATTCTCTTTTCGCCTGGCACACCTTGGTGTCCATGCACCACACAGACACATATACAGGTGAGAGCAAACATGGGAGCCACAGCATAGAGTGAGTCGGAACCTTGCTCAGTGACCCAAGACTGGCTGGGATTTGACCCAGTGATGGTCTGATCATAGGCACTAGCCTGCTAAGCCACACACTGCCCCCGCACCGGAATACCACACCACAAACACATATAGAGCTTCTGTGGGATCTGTTTACGTTGTTACTGGATCTCACCTCGATGAGGAATCACCCATTATTCCATGTCAACATCCTTATCCAGGGGTGGTCTGGCGGTCAGTCACATCTGCTGCTCCTTTAGCCACAGCCATGAACCTCAACATTGCAGATCAGACTCCCAGAATGAAGCAGGGGCAGGTTTTAGCTTTTGGTGTGATCCTTCATCCCTGTGAGGCCGGTGGCTTCCTTATTCATCCTTTCAAGGCCCACTCTGGCTGAGACAGTGAACAGAGCAGCGTCGCCCTGAGATTTATGGGGGAGGGGGGTACGGATTTCTCACTTTCCTTGGGGTTCCTTGTTTGGGATTAGTGGGGGTTGGGCAGGAGCTCCAAATGACAGACATAAACAGCGCTGCAGCACATAGACGACGTTATGCTCTGCTGCTGATCTGGACCCACGCGGTTCTCCTCTTTCCCAGGATTCAGGGAAGCTGGTGCTTCTGGACCTCTGAGTCCAAGCCTTTGGTATGTTCTGGCTTTCACTCAGCGAGCTCCTGCCAGCCTTAACTTCCCTCGCTTCTGCGGGAAAAAAAAGTCTTGCATGAGGGAACTGTGTATTTCAGTAGCGGTTTTATAGAGGGAAGCAGGAAAACTCACAAACTGCAGTAGTGGCTTGTGCTGGGGATCGAAACTCGTAATGAAGAGAAAAATCCGACAGTCACCTTCTTCTGTTACTTTTCCAGGGGCTGCACACTTAAATTAAAGATGACACCCGATTGTTTGCTAGAACTTTCCAAGGAAGAAGAAGAAAAACTGTCTTGGAAAGTTTCAGTGTCATTTTAAATTATTTTTGTCACATAGAACTGTTAAAAAACCCCTTATTTTCATGGCTTATTTTCTGACTAGTTTATATGGCACATGGTGGTTTTAATTAGACAAGTTCCTGCGGATTGCTGGTAATAACAATAAAAAAATGGGAACACAGCACCGATAAATAACTGATTAATATTATTAGGGTTAGCAATAAGCATTTCCCCCTGTATTCAGCTACACAACACAGCTATGCACCTTTCTGTAACAAATTCCGAAACGGCAATCGTATATAAGCAAATATAGCTGCCGAAAGGAATCTCTGATACGTACTGGCTTACGTGCTCAGCAACTCTTACGCTGTGGGTCTCTCTTTATTTGGACAATGCGTTTTTAATTAGTCACAGGGAGCTCATTGTGGTGCTGATGGGATTATCAGTAAGGAGGTTAGGAAATACACTTTCACTGAGTTGACATCTATCATTTGTTTTTTATCCCCCATAAATAAGATAAACAAACTTTGGCATGCAGTGACAGGTGGGGTTATCCTTGATTTAGAAATGGGTCCTTTTTCTGAATCATCATCTCCGTTTCTTATTTTGCCCGTTTGCTCAAACATACCAATGGACAGATTCAGATTTTAAGTCTCGGCCTGGGTTCTTACACCCCCCCCCGGGGTACAGAAACTAACTTCGGCTAATGTTACAGCCAACCCGGTGAACAGACAGCCTGCAGGCGGGCCGTCCAATCATCTGTGGAGTTCTTGTCATGTGATCAGAGCTCTCCCACAAAGACTTATATCTGCTTAAAGATGGAATTTCTCAGCTGACTTATGCAAATGTGGAATTTGTGCATTGCGCCATTCACAAGGGCTCTTCATTTCGTATCGGTTGTACCTGTAGGGTATGAATGCAAAAGTTCGGAGTGACTCAGTATGCGTGGTTAAATGCCGGGAGGAGATGCGGTAATGATTATGTGTAAGCCTGAGATCAGATAAATTCTTTAGTCTGGAGTAATTGGTTAGTTTTAGCGGCAGGGTCGGTGATTTCACTCCTCCAGGGCAAAAGAGCTTTTTGTTTTACTGGTACCATTAACCCAGAGAGGATTTAATTTCCTATCCAGATGAGCAATTAAAGTCTTCCATTCCATAAAAACTGAGTATTTTCACTGCCAGTGCTAGGAGAAGCTGCTCTTGCCATCTAACGTGTAACAATGAAGGCTTTAGGGGCACAATTTTCCCAGCTATGCGTACAGAGGCCCAGACATAAATTTCAGCTTATAAAGGCTTCTGGGTGATGGGTAACAGGGCCTCAACCAAGCATTTTGCTCTGGGAGGATTTGAATGGACCCCTGAGTTGTTGCAGGCTGAGCTGGTAATTGTGAGTGTCATTTATGATGCCAGAATTCCACTCTGATATCGTGTGTGTGACCAAGGCCAGCACTGCTAATGACACGACGGGAAGCTGCCGGGGCTTTTATTAGAGCGACGTCTCTTCCGGACCCTACAGTCTATTGCCCAGTTAGGCGACTGTTTGTGTCTGATGCTGAGACCCACACAATGGTGCAAATAAACAAAGTTTTCTTTTATAGGTAAGTCAGTTTAACTTATGGTCACAGTGGATAAAACCACAGGGGCTGTGGGAGGAGGGAGGTAGTGGGAGGAGGGAGGTAGTGCTAGGAGGGGGGGGGGGTCCTATCCTATCCTTTTACGAATGTGTGTTAACCTACTTTATGCCTCGGGGGGTTTCCCTTCATCTGAGATCTGTACACGAGTGGAGATCTTTCCCTACCATTGTCCCAGTGTCAACACAGTTTGATAAAGAGTTTTGTTTATATCCCATTCTCTGGTTTTATCCATTTTCGCTGCTGGACACTGTCCCTAAACCTAAACCTAACCCTAACCCTTTTCTGGATGTTGGCAGGTCCCGGTGCTGCTGGGCCGGTGAGATGCGCCCTAGGTTACATTTGCGGTACCCGGACACCTCGCTCCGTGATGCCCTCGGGTGCCAAGGCTCTCTCTATCTTCCCAGATTTGCTCCCGGAGCATGCTGGGAGGTGGCACAGGCGTGAATACACCGCGGGTGCATATTCTAGGCCACGGAGCTTGAAAGGCTGGACCCACAGCACCATGGCTGTTGAATTAAAATGTTAGAGGCCAGTCTGAATACACTACGGATGCGTGTCATGCTGACTGGCCTCAGGCCACAAAGAGGATGAGGTGGAAGGAGGAGAGGAAGGGCCTTGATGATGGACGACCATCGGCAAGCTTAGAGGCCCCGCTGATCCCAGGCGATCTGTTGGTTATCTGTGCTGGAAAGGGCACTCTAATTAGATTTGTAAAGTCACAGTGGAATTTGATCTGTTTAGATGGGTGTCTGCAGAAGATAAATCAGCAGGAGCCAGAGTGGAAAACCAAGGTTTCTGGGAGATGTAGCCTCTCCCACCTCCTCGCTGATAAAGCCACATTCAGTCCGTTTAATTTTGACTCTGCAGACCGAGAATGCCGGGCTGCCTGCTGGCGTCTCCAGGTGCCAGGCTGAAAGCCTGAGGGTTGGTTTGTATGCTTATACTGTGGTGACCTGTGGGGCATCCGACAGAGCTGGGGGGCTCCGCGCACTAAGGGACACATGCTCGCACCCTTCTGAGTGGTGCTGGAGCTGAATACCACATCCTCCATCAATTTTGACTTCACGGTCACGTCCTATTTGACTTTAGGTGACTCCCGTTATGGCTGCATGATGGAGTCCCCATAAAGCTGTTATGAATCAACACGGCTACATTACCATGAAGAACAGCACCTCGAGGTCTTCCTGGTAATTAGCATGTCAGCGGTGGTCCACATGAAACAGATGAGTCCGGTCTCCTAAAAAGAACCTTTTTCTGGCTCAGTGTTGTTCAGAGTCCGGCAGGGGAGGAGGGAACCAACTCCGCCGGACGTCTTTTCAGAGGGTGTAAGACCTTCTGGGCTTTGGTGCTCATTTATGCAGTTGGATCTTTTTGAAGAATCAAAGTCCTGGGAAGCTGGAACATCTAGACAGCAGCTGCCTGCTGCTCTGCAGGCTAACATAATGAGGCCGGGTGAGAGCAGAACAGGACAGCTGACAGCGTCTGTCTCTTGAGGCTGATCGCCACAGCCTTCATTGTGGGGCTGACCTTCATACAGGTCTCCTTTGAGTATCGCCACTCAAAGCACCTGCATTTCAGACACTTTCTGTGAGGTCCCTGGGAAACCATGCAGGTCTGTGTAAGCAAAAGGGTTCCACCCACATCTGCTGAAAAGCACGCTTTGCTCCAACCGGTGGCACTAGCAGACTCCCGACAGGCAGGTTTCGCATCCCCAGTGGTTTGCAGCAGATGGCGTTTGTCAGGGAGAGACGGGGAGGAACCCCATTCACCGCCATCGTATTCCCAGCAAACACTGGGCTCGTTTATTTGATTCATTTCATCACAGGAAAATGAACACTTAAGGAACCCTAGAAAGATCTCTAAAGATCTCGACCTGCTGCCTGACACGCCAAATGTTACATTTGTGTGTGGGCGCATTTGGGTTGATTTCAGTACCTCTGAAGCTGAATCTCATCTGATGGAACTGGAAACTGTGACCATGATTCCTAGTTCTGTGTTTTCCACAAGCTTTGAGTCTTGCAGAGAGGGTGGGGGTCCTGTAGACAAAAGCAAAGTACATCCTTTTGGCTGCATGGGTTTCCAAGTAATATTTAGTAGTATTTAGTTGCATTAAAAGGCCACAAAACATACTCTCTCTGTGCAGATCACAAAGATAGGCAAAACAGATCAGGTGGACAATTATTTAAGCTTGATACTGGATCATAATAACACATAATAACATAATAACTGGATCACAGGCCATTTTATTCATATGCAGATGAAAACCTTTGCGAAAGCATCAGAACTAGTTGTGTTAAACTTTGAAATGTACTACACATACAAATATGCTCATGTTGTTTTAACACACACACACACATGCGCGCACACACACGCACGCGCGCACACACACGCACACACACGCAAACACACGCGCGCACGCACACACATGCGCACAGACACACACACACACACACACACACACACACACACACTGCTTCTGCAGTGATAAAATCTCAGCTCCTTCTCTCCAGGTCTCGCTGATATCTCCGGTGTTTTCTCTAACTCAATTTGCAGAGTGTCAGGGAGCGATGCGGTGGGTCTGAGTTCCGGAGACCCCCCCTCCCCCCCACACTCAAAGCGATAGTGCCTGAACACCCTTCCCTGCTGTCGCGGCAATAACCGGCTGATCTCCCAGCATTCCCTGGGTGCTTTCCGCTGTGCGAACCTGTAGCTGAATTGTGCTGTGAGGCACTGGGTCTGAGTAGTGGTGTAAGATTGAGGGGCGAGGGGGGGCGGGAGAATATCTGCACTTTCCCGCTTGGTTTACCCTTGCCTCTTTACCCCCAGATGCCCGCCAGGTCCCTGTCTTCTGCACACGTCTCATGGCTCCATGTCTGTCCGCTTTCAGGATGCACATCCGCTGACTGCTCCAGTGCAGCGCCCTCTTCCCCGGGTGCGATGATAAGCGGAGAGATGTCATCGGCGGCTGCGGACAATACCGCTTGCTCCTCTGTGAAATGCTTCGGTGATAAACAGGAGGAGTTAACAAAAAAAGAAACGAGCTGAGCCATATATAAAAAGTACAGGCATGGAAGTGAGACCCTACAACACCACGAACAAAGAAACGGTCAGGCTTTCGCGATCGTTTTCATAAAAATAGTCCCACGCTGTTCCCGTGACAGTGATGCCACTGTAAACGCTTATTTGTCCTGACAGGCTTAATTAAAGCTGAAGTGATTGTGCATGGAAACCGGGGTCAGGGTGACTTTTCGCTTCTGCGTCTCTGAGACAAGCTGGAAACGCCCCCTGATGAGCAGGTCCGACAGGCGGGGGCTGTGGCATGTGGTGCTGCAGGTTTGCGAGGAACACGGGTTTTCTCCTATCTCATGCTAGCTGGTCTGACTCTTCTGGGGTGGGTTGTGGGTGGCGAAATGGCTCTGATTTGGGCTGGGTGTTAGATCCAGCTGGCCTCGTACGAATGCTGCTAAGCCCTTGCATTAGCTAGGCCTGAAATCGTGGCCAGCGGCACCTCTGTGTGCGTCCTGCCTGAGGCCCGTGTCCGTGTCGCTGCTTTCATGTCTGCTTTGCGTGTGCTCTCTGTCCCGGGTACATGTAGCGCGCTTATGGCCATCGCCGAAACCTCCAGCACACCCTGGGTCACCCTGGGCAAAAGCGGGGACGCCACACAGAGTCTTAAGGCTACAAGTTCTCTGAGTGTTTGTTAGATTCCCGCTTTTTGGGGAAGTCTGATCCACCACCCCATGGCTCTGCCTGGTCAGGGGTAGCTTGGAGCCCTAATGAAGCTCTCTCTTTACAGAGAGTCCAGGCTGGAGACCCAACGGGCTGTGATCACTCTGAGGAAAAGCGTCTTGAAGAGGAGGCGGGAATTTCTCCCGGGCCCAGCGGTGACTCGTTCTAATCCTCCATAAATTGACTTTCCCTGCATGGGGCTTTTGCGCCCAGCAGCAGAGGGGCTGACAAAAATGTGGGGCCCACGTTTCCTGCGGTTACAGCTGGTAGCACTTCCTCAAACTGCCGCAGGTGGCTAGATGACCCCCCCCCCCATGAAAAACGCAGTGAATGTAAAGGAGAGTGGGGGTGGGTGTGTGCCAGACTAGCTATGGTATACATTCTTTGGGCCTGTGAAGCAGACACCCCCCCCTCCCCCCCCAAATGGAGACCCCATGGGTCTCTGAAAGCAATGTCATGTGTAATTGGATCTGTGACATACACAATAGCCATGGGTCAGGTGGGTGTAGCCTGAAGAGAGAGTGGCTGGGTTAAAGGTATAGGGTTAGTGTGGAGGGTATATGGCAGGTTAGGATGGAGGGTAGCGGGTATAAGGTAGACTAGGATGGCGGGGAGAGAGTATATGTTAGGTTAGTGTGGAGGGAACAGAGTATAGGATAGGTTGGAGTGGAAGGTGTCTCAGTGTCAGCTCTTGAAATGTTATACGTTACGTTATAATTTTGCGTTACTTTCATGCTATATTATTCTTTATATCATTATTGCACGGTTAGGCCTATATCTGTCCTTGGGTAGACAGAGGTTTTAAAAGCTTCGTGATCAAACTGGGAGGTGGCAGCAGTGATGGCTGATCTCACCCCCAAAGACGTGTGCTGTTATCTAAGTGCTTTACTTGAGGATTTACCGTTACCAGGGGATATCAGACACGCCGTGTGACCCCTGGACAAAGCATGCGTGAGTGTAAGATTTCAGTGTATTTACTAACCATGATGGCTGATCCTCTGTGCTGTGACCTCATCCGTGTATGCAGACTGCCTGCTATCAGTATGTGGTTTAATTAATTATGGAAAGGGGGTAGGAAGCAGATCTAGTATAGAGCAGAGTGTTGCCTTCCCCCACACAGATATCACGACTCTGGGACCTCATGACCAGACACCTTTGAGTTTATAGCGATCACGCGCTGGGTGACGCCTAGGTGCAGACACAAGACACCCCAGCAGGCCAGCCCCCTCTGCGGTCTGTCAGCTGACTTCCTGTCCCATGTGCAGTTATTCTGGCTCTGGCGGGCTTCTCGCCGACTGAAAGATGCTTCTAGTGCACGGGTGGGCAGTCTTTTCCAGAACGGACCGGTGGTGTATGCAACTCCCTAATTAGGTCACTAATTAGAGGACTGATTGGCTGAAGAGTCCTCACACCTGGGTTTGAACAGCTGACCTAAAGGTTACCCCAAAAACCTGCACACACAGCGGGCCTTTGCGGGTAAGATTGCCCACCCCCGATCGAGTGGCATCTCTAAAGGTGCTGTTCCCCTTTAGCGGGGTAATTACTGGTTCACTGAAACTTCACTCGTGCCCCCTCCCCTGGCCCCCATCCCCTTAAGCGATGGCTGTGTTTCCAGGAACAAGTGTGCAAATAATTCTTGGGGTTATCACCATTAAAGCCTTGCTCCGACATGTTTAAATACTCATATTTCAATGGGTCCAGATGATTCTGCTCACATCATAAAAGCTGAGCTCAGACATCTCACGCTAGCTTGCCTGGAGCAAAGTCAGGTCGTGTTCACTGACCATGACCGTCTGGAGAGCACATTCAGAGCTTCTCCCTGTAGAAGAAATCAGCTTGACGCCCCCTATTAAACGTCTCGCCCTCCCCAGAGATTGGAGCGGCGTTCCATTTGGGACCCAATATTTACTCACGAGATCCGTTATCACCTCTCTTTAACAATTGGAGGGGGGGGGGTTTGAGGGAAACATTAAACTCCTGAACCCCTCTCTAACTGAAGGGCTCAGAGGATCCCAAATGCACCAGGTGTTGTTTGTCTGGATTTGTGGTGACAAGACAAGAGCATCTACTTCTGAGATCTGGAGACCTGACAGGACACTAGGTACAAATGCCTGACCGATAATAGAGGGCCGCAGAGTCAGACGGTAGACCGACACAGATGCTCAAATAAGGGTGTCAATTGAGCTAAAAATGACAGGATGTCCAGGAGTCAGAGCTGTAGGCCAAATGTGGCAGCAGGCTCCACAGCCATCACTGGCCTCCCTGTGGGGTTCACTGTTGTTCTGGAATAGCAGCTACCGGTTCATTCTTCACTCTGCACTGGATTTGTTGTACGGTTTGTTTGTCGTTTCACTTGAAGTCTATGGATTTTGTGATATGGGTGTTTTTTTATGGATCCCGTGTTGCTTAAACAGGGTAGTTAAATACCTTGTGTCCAAACCTCACTGCTTTGTGGCGATGTTGTATATTCTGTATGTCAAGGGCTGGAGCACAGACCCCTTCAGCCTACGTAAACCAAGCATAAATCCTCCGTGGCCCTGATAGCATCATTACCGATGTAATCTCGGAGTGCGGTGTTCGGGGGATGTAAAAATGACTGTGGCCGTCACGGGCGCTGCCGTTTCCTCTCGTCAAGGGGATGTAAGTGAACGTCGTAAATCCGACAGAATTAATGGACAAAAACGCCACAAAAACATCAGAGAAACAAAGGAAAGATTTATAACAAAGGTCAGGCGCTGGGACGGGAACACGCAGACTCACATGTTTCACAAAAATGTCACACAGCCTCAAAAGCAATTATGCCCCAAAAGAATATTTATAGGCGAGGACATTTCTGTTGTGCTTGGCCCGGCTGTGAAAACGTGATGTGTTCAGCTTACAGGTCCTGCCTGCTTCAGACTGAAGCATGTTCACCTTTTAAAAAGTTTCTCTGGCTGACAGGCTGACATGATCCGAGTTTCCAGATGGATCCCTGGCTAGCTAGCCAGCTAATAATAGCTGCTTACAGTAGCTGAGTTTGTCTTCCGGTCTTGTTTGAAACAAAACACTTTTCTCAAGGTCAAGGTCATATCATTCCCATGTTTTCTCTCTGTCACGCTTGTATCATCAAAAAAAGTCACTCATGGCCACTTCTCCCCATCTTAATAATTTTGTTGTAGTAGGAATTCTCTGCTTGGTACTGTGCCCTCAAACTTGCATACTACAAGGCCGAAAATAGTAGCTTGTTTTTGTTTTCTTGTTTCCATGGAAAAAGAAAAGATTTCAACCGCTATCTGGCTGTGTGCAACTGAGTCAGTTTATTTTGCTTGCCGTGGGTGGGGTCTAATCACGGAGGCTGCTGAAACGCCATGGGTTTCGCCCGAGTAAGTTACATCTGACCGTCTGGGCAACAGATGCATGTAAATTCTGCTGGCTGGGATCTCTGACAATTGGAGGTGCATTCGGGCTTGAACAGAAACACTTGAGTCACAGCGATGAACTTAATCTCCTTCTGGACATCAGATGAACTAGAGGAGAGCTGCTTCACTGTTTGTTCACCAGTGGTGTTTGCTCAAAGGACAAGGTGTTTTGTGCAGTAGATGATGAGCTACACTACAGAAGAATGGGGAGAGGCAGACTTCCTTTTAGTGAAGAGAGCATTATTGCTAAATTTTACAGTGGTTTATGAGCTTTAAAAACTTGGTGATAAAGCTTGAACGGGACTTTGACATGGCAGGATATTGTTGGTTGTTAAGCTTCTCTGGAAGCCATTTACTCTGACCAGGAACAGAAAGACTACAGAGGAACTGAAGGTGATTAAGAGATGGTTGGGAGAAGGTCCACTTACACAGGAGAGGTTGGTCCCCAGAATGAGAAGAATCACTAGAACTGGTGGAGATGAATCACTCAAGTGCTTAGAAATGTCTCAGGTAGACATGGTAGGCCTATCAGACCATGGCCGCTTTCATTCTGCATGTCTGGACGCTGCAATTTTTTTTCTTTCATCCCTTTGTTGTGGCAGAATTCTCTTTCTGATGAAGTAATTTGTGTGGCTATAAAAACAGACACTGTGGCCAATACAGTTTATCCTGTCCCAACCTCTACAAACACCTCCAAAATCAGCCAGCCTGCAATCAAGCCCTAGGGCAGTTTCAGAATCCAGCGACTCATCTAGAGCGACAGGTAATTCAGCGGTTAAGGATGTCTAACTATACGGCTGACCAGGAAACTTATCTGAAATTGCTTTGGTAAAATAACAGACATTAAGGACTGTCTTGTGTGTGGTGGCTAGTTAATTTTCATCATGTGTAGAGTTTTCAATTAGTACTTAAATGGCCATATAAAGTTTCCAAATGGAGAGTCATTCTCCTTTAACGCTGAAGCAGATTTTGATATTTAAGATGTTTGTTGCATCCACAGTGGTTAATTTTTATTACCGGATTAGTGGGTCATGATTTTATGAATTAACATATTGACCTATTTGCCACATGGCTATATTACAGATGTGAAGGGCTGGACAGAATTTCTGAAGGCCCAATGTTAACGTTAACGTTTTTGGCCCTGCTGCTCGAGCCAGACCTGAGCTCTGAACATAATTATAAGCTCAGGGAAGTTTGCCGGACTTTACGAAGTAGCACCCACATTGTGTGACCTTCTATGAGTTAGTCAGCTGCCAAAAGGTGCTTCAGCCCAGCTGTCATGCTAATACCCAATCATACATCCCTTTGGGGCTGGATTCATTACACGTGCTGGTCAATATCAGGCCGAACAGGGAGCTCTGGAGAACTCTGATCCCACGTATTCCAGAGGGAGCACAGTCTGGCTGTGTCACATGGTGCTAAAGGGACTTTGCACTCCTGACCTCATCTTCAATGGAAGGTGACATACAGACGGGCTCATTTACACTCAGTGACAGATGCAGCAACAGGCAGTGCCCTTGGCAAGCGTTAACTAATGTAGATTAGTGTACTAATGTCTTAATGACTAAATTCACTAGCAAGCAGGTTTCAGGCTGATTTCAGTGACGCGTGTCAGCGCTATTTTAGGCACCGTTACTGCATGTCTAATATGACTCTGTTATATCACGTGCTGTTCATGTGTAGCGTGTTAAGGCTGAAGGAGCTGGATTGTCTCTGCCTTTCTGTTGGGATTAGCATCAGAGGGGTGAATCACGGAATCTCAGACGCCATCCACACCCTGTGCGTTAGCATGACAGCATGTTAGCATGTCCCTGTGTTTTAGTGTGTTCCTGTGTGTTAGCATGACAGCGCGTTAGCGTGTCCCTGTATGTAAGTGTGTCCCTGTGTATTAGCATGACAGCGTGTTAGCATGTCCCTATATGTTACTGTGTCCCTGTGTGTTAGCATGTCTCAGTGTATTAGGCTGTCCTTGTATATTGGCACGTCCCAGTGTTTTACCATGTCTCAGTATATTAGTATGTCTCACTGTGTTAGTGTGTCCCTGCATGTTAGCATGTCTCAGTGTGTTAGGCTGTCCCAGTATGTTAGCACGTCCCTTTGTTAACATGTCTCATTGTGTTAGCATTTCTCGTATGTCCCAGTAAGACAGAATGTCTCTCTGTGTTAACATGTCCCAGTATGATAGCATGTCTCTCTGTGTTAGTGTGTCCCTGCGTTTTAGCTCGTCTTTTTGCGGTAGCATGTCCCTGCATGTTAGCATGTCCAGGAAGCTGTGTAATATTAGTTATCATGTATTAAATTTCACATTTAGTACTGTTTTATGCTGTTTAGCTGACCAATAATGATATTTTGTTGGGTAGCTAGAAGAATATCACTTTAGTTCTCAAACCTCATCTCAGGGAAGCACAGCCACTCAAATATCTGTTTAATTCCTTTGCCACTTAATCAGTTACCTGAACCAGCTAAGTAACTCCATGGTCGAAGATAAACACATACATGGGTGTACTGGATGGTAACTGTATATCCTGGGGTAAATTGGGTTAACTTTCAGAGAGGTTTTGAAATGTCATGAAATTGTAGTTTTACATTGATATGCATATAATTGATGCTGAACTTTCTTCCACAGCCTTGGATTTTTGCACAGTACTGCAAGTTAACAAACTGTGCCTGATTTTTGCGGGACAGACTTTCCTGTGTTTACAGACGGGGCAGATGTGTGTCCGCCTGCCCCCAAGCATAGCACGGTCAGTCTCTGGGGGTGGTGCGGGGGCCACCTCCTCCACCGCAGGGCAGACTGCATGAGTCACGTGACGCAAATAAGGGGCGTGTGGTGCCCCAGAGGCACGGTGGAGAGCTCCGACCCCCTAGGGACAGGGGTTGGTATTGTTTTCAGGTTACCTCATCCCTTAACTCCTCTCACGGGGCGGCCCGCATGTACATCAGGGGCTGTGCAAATGCCGGGGGGGGACCTGAAATGTATGCTTAGTTCCTGGTGATACAGAAACAGTCACACCCACACAAGTTCACAAATAGCTTTTTTCCCAAGTGTCATCTCAGATGTGAATTCTAAGGCCCAAAGAGAGACACATCCATCTATAAGCAGTACGATAATGGACCATTGCTGTTTCATAGTATGTGCAATAACTTACGATAATGGTCACTCCGGCACTTCAGGTGATGCTATTCTGTCTCTTTATGACTTATTTCTCTCCACAGCTAGTAGAGCACAGCTAGTCAGTGAGGTATTAATTAGAAATATGAGGTGTACCAGTGGTCAGAAAATGGGTCCAGAATACACATGCGTGTCAGATGGTTGCCGCAGATCGTGGGGAGGGGAGGCGTCAGTGTAGCTAAGTGAACACACTTCAGAAGCAGCGATCGTACTCTGGAGGCGTGTACCACAATGACAATGAAGTCTCTAAGTCTCAGGTAGCGTGTGGCGGTTTGCGTACACGTCATGCTGGGGGCCACAGGTCATTTCCTGCTCGCCCATTTGTTCATACTAGTCGTCTGACCTTAAATCAACCCCCGGTTGTTCAGCAGGCAAGCTCTTCATTGAGCTGAATCGGGCAGATACAATGTGTGGGTAAACGGCTTAACCGCTTGCCCAGCACAGTACCCCACACCCCCCCCCCCCCCAACCTCTGCCCGCCACCATTTATCATGTAAATGAACTTTGCGGAGGTTAAAGTGCTTCTTGTCGACCGAGCCTGTCCATTCATCACTGCTCTCTGTTGTGGGGGAAGCTCCTCAACCACAGGAACATGATCCAGCGTGCCGGCGATCCAATCAGGGTCACGCTCCCCTCTGGGCCTCCCGGGTGATGGTGATGTCACACGCCTGTCCAGTCACAGGGTTCCCCTCGGGTGGCGGCAGGAAGGGTGTGATTAAGGGGACGTTTGGACAAAGGCTGACACGGTGAATGAAGCCGGTCTTTTTCCATCTGTCTCCATCGACGCCTGCCTGACAGAGCCACTACGGCCGACGGTGGCTCTGCGTTCAGTGATACTTAACACTACAACTCACATGTGGGAACCCTGACAGACGGTGTCATCCTGACGAAGGAATTCTGTCATTTCAGGCCTGCAGAGAATGACTAAAGTAAACTTGCACGCTAATGCCAGTACTGATGCAGTGTAAATGCTCACTGGTCCTTGTAGAAGACTTTTACTCTTTAACTGTTAGCCTTTACCTGTTAGCCTTGCTTCCATGCTGTTTTTCTTCGTTTCTGTTTTTGATTTTTCTTTCAGTCCTCGTTATGCGTACAACACTTACCATGAGCTGTAACAGACGGTATGCACATGACGTCACAGTCGGCATGCAGATACACCTATTGAGTGGCAGCCTTAGTGTTCAGCTTGAATGCTGCGAAAATGGATCTAAAATGGAAAAGAGCTGCAGTGCATTTGATTGTACAAATCCATTTAACAAAAAAAAGACCTATCTTTTTACAGACTGCCGAAAACTAAAGAAAGGAGAGGCAAATGGATCACTGCAATTCACAGAAAGCACTGGAATCCAGAATCTGAAATGTTGATTTGCAGTTGCCATTTCTGACCAAACAAGAAATATAACAAAAATAATTGCACAAACCTGTTCACATGCAACCAGAATATCCACTGGCATCCTCGTCACTTTAATTTCGTCAACAAATCCTCCCTTGAAGTACGACCAAGCTTTTGTATGCATTTAGTCTTTGCTTTGTGTATTTCCCTGATGCCGAAGTCAGGCACATATAATTCAATCAACTTCCAAGCTTTTATTGCCATTTATATATCAACACACTGTACCATAAAGGAACAAAATGTGTTTCCTTGGACAGTAGAAAGAAATCGAGTGTGATATAACAAGTAAATTAAGAAAATGTAATTAAAAGTAATAGAGTAATTAAAAAAAGAATACAAAATTACAGTGCAGTCTGAGTACAGTGACTGAGGAGGCTGTACATAGTACACATATAATGCCAGGAAAACTGATTCCTGGCCACATATCGATGTCCATGGTCCACTGCTCCTTTAGTAAGCTGTGCAGATCCCCGTCGAGTCCAGCTGTTTTTTATTTATGAAGATAATTGTTTGTCCCGAAGTTTCCCTAAAATAAGCCGCGCTGCAGCATGTTTTGCTGCTCAGTCCGTCTGAGGGGGGTGTGTTCTGGCGGGGAATTGACATCAATGCATGCCTCCTATTGACTTTAACATGTACAATAAGGGAAAACTAATTAAGACCTAATCGCAGCCTCACTGCAAAGCGAGGGGCATATTATCTTCACTCAGATTAAGGCCCCTATAATAGTGTAACGGGCCTTGTGTCATTTGGAAGACTGAGGTCTGCGGCCCATTTGGGAAGCCCGGCTCCAGATTGGCTGCTCTGGGTTTCCTCGTTTGCACCTGATGCATACTTTACAAAGTAATACGGTGTGATTTACCCATTATCCCAATTGTGGGTTTAGTTCCAATGATAAATAGTGTATGTGCAGTTTCCTGATCATCCTTGTGACTTTTTCACAGTTTTATTACCCATCCGTCCATCCATCCATTCATTCTTCTATCTTTCAGCCACATACGCTGGGTGGGGTCACAGGGACAGCTCCTTCAAGCTGTTAAAATGGCAGTACGTAGTGGAAACTATTTACACAAGCGTGCCATTTATCCCTTATCTTTCATGGCTGCTTCCTGTGTCACGATGTGAAATTACTGGCCGAGCATCGGGTGTAAGTCTGTGTCCGACTGTAAGAAGAACACTGTTGTGTATTTTCAGGCACTTAAGACTAACTTAGCAATTAAAAGACTAAATTGGTCACTAAGTAAAAAAAAAACAAAACAAAAAAAGCCTATATGTAAACGCCGGGGGGG
>JABFEA020000050.1:5778667-5789781 GCA_019775915.2 Cyphomyrus plagiostoma | reverse complement strand
TGCCTGGATACGCTACCCCTGCTAATGTGCCGGTGGGGGGGGGGGGGGTCCTCTTTCAAACATTTGAATATTGGACATTGGGGGGGCACGTGGCCTGCATTTTGTTTTCTGAATTGCACCAAAATTACAGCCCAAGCCACCGCCATGGTACCCGAAGCTGTCTATCATCTGCCAGTCCTGCCCCCACCTCCTCGGAGACCAGCTATGGTTTGTTGGTGCCAGCATCACTACCCTCCCCCCCCCCCATTGCCACAGATGTCAACTGGAGCAGTGTGGGGGGCTGGGGTAATTCACACTGTCGATTCCCCCTGAAGCCCCCCCCCCATCCCAGATTATCCAGCTGCTCCCTGTGCCTCATTCCCCGCGTTTCGGCCCCTGACATTTTTAATCGTGTTAGTCTTACGGATGCTGCTCTAACCCCCCCCTCATAGATTTTTCCGGACGTTCCCTGCGATATGCGATGGACACACCCAGACTCAATCCCAAGCCCCTAACCCTCCCTTTCATCAACCCAGAGACCACCCCCCACCCCCGCATATCCAGGAATCAGATCGGTCACAACATCTGGGGAGAAACGCACACAATCACACTTTGCTGAATCAGGCTGAAACTGGTTGCCACAGGGACAAGAAGACATTAACCGATCAATGTGCACATGAAAAAAATGAAAAAACAAAAAAACAAACAAAATATAAAGCTGGGCCCAACCGTGGAGGAAAGGATCGGCAACGTAATGGAAACAGTAAACGGCTTTCCTCAAAACCAGGAGCAAACGGAAAACAAATCAGTGAGAAGTATTCCATTAAACACACTCAGATCGAGAATGATGGTCAGTTTCTCCTCCATCCTGTGGCAGTTGTAAACCTAAAGCTTTGCTTTTGAGCACCCCTCCTTCACACTGGAATCAGGAATGAAATCTGAGCCCCCTGATCTTACCCTGGTATCCAGATATCCAGGCACGCTGTCTGATAGAAGGGGAGGCACACTGGGTTGCCATGTCCTGGCCGCTCTGAGGATATCCCCCACACTGCCGCCAGGCTCCCGGTGTGCCGATGTCAACAACACACAGAACTCCAGTCTCGGTGTCAGCGACAGGCAAAACCCCGCCCTGCAGCCGGTTCGGTGTGTGAAATTGCATCAGGGGTGGTGGTGGTGGCATGTCTTTCATTTTCCCCTTAAGAGTTCATTAATGCCCCCTGAAGGCTCCAGTTGGTGTGGCTTGACTTAGTACTCCCCGATTGACCCGCTGAAGCATGTGGACCGTAAATCCTGGGTAGCGATACGGACACAGGTCCGTGTGACACATGACAAGGAGCGACGGCACGCTGGGGAGCAGTGATGCTTTAGATCACGAGAGGAAATGTGACGAGGGGAACAAAAGCAGGCGCTGTGGCACAACAACGATAGAGTGACACGAGTATGAGGACAATCACAGCAACTGTGGAAACATGGTAAATACCCACATCATACAGCCGTCCACCTGGTAAGGATCCAGGTATGTGCAGGGGGACAACGGCCATTGGAATAGCCTAGCAGTGATTCAAAGATGAAGGGAAGGATGGCGTGATGTCCTGAAAGTGCATCTTAGACGAATGATTGATGGTGAATTTATGGGTTCAGCAAAAAGTGTGATCACGGCAAACAATGATTACTGTGTGAACGCAGAAGTAAATTCAGACACACAAAACCTGGTGCACGATGCAAGAGACCTATGTGGAACTCTCTGTCTACTCTACTCGTCTAATAGACTAAAATCATTTTAGTCTATTAAAAAGAAGAGAGCTCCCTCGGTGTACAGGAGGGCACATTACACTGGCAGCATCAGAGGGGACCTCCTTTGGTGGCCTAGGGTGTTAATATGTGGAGTCCTTACTTGACAAAATGACCTTTGCCAAGCTGGTGAATGGCTCCAGTCTACTGGCAGACCTAATTAAGTTCCATACAGTACTCATGCGATTTTACTGATATACATACGGTGAAAATCACTGTAGGTATATTTATATATATAGCCTCTGTATAATTATACCGATTATTATGATAAGTTAATCTATTTCTCTTTGTCTAACCATCCCCACCTACGATCCGATTGCCTCATCTCATGGACTGATGAATGTAATTAATATACATAAATTTTAAAGATTTTAGTTCAATTAGCATTGAAGTTATTGATGTGCATACTCAATGTTTGCATAGTCACATTTTTAATGGGGAAAAACACATCCGTCAAGCTCTTCAGTTTGAAATAAGGCTGGTTTTCAGCAGTTCTCCACAAATCGAATCACACTGTATGGCATCGCATGAGACCATGTCAAAACTTTGGCGCTTTAAGCCAAACCTGACGGAGCTCTCATCGATAGCGCAGCGCAGCCACATTTCATCCGCGGCTCGCACCCTAGCGGCTCCCCCACCCGCCCTGGAGGAAGCAGCCTGCCACGACAGGCACAGGCACGGCGGGACGCGCCGTGGATAAAAAATCATTAAAAATGCCCCCCCTCCACGAAAGCCAAAAAATTAGACGATGACGGCTGATTAGCCACACAACAGCTACGGGCATCAAGCCTCCTCCTGCAGCATGTAGCGAGAGCGGGAAGGAGGGGGGGAAGGAGGGAGAGTGGGAGGGGGCATTGCATTCCGATTGCATCAGCTTACAATAACAAGACAGCGGAATGTCAGCCAGAGATGGACTAATGGCTTTTTCACACTGTTGGGGGGGCAGACGCGCTTTTTTCTCCCTGACATCATAAAGACTTGTTCCCGCTCAGAGACGCCACGCCATTACCATGTTAACAGCCCCCTCCCTTCAGTCTGTGTCCATGTTATAAGCATGTTATTTTGTTCTCCCCTGACCCACTGCAACGCATTACTGCCTGACACCAAGATCTGTAAATAACCCCAATTAACTGACGAGCTGTGGTGGGGCGGGGTACAGGAGACAGGGCTTCATTTTGGTCCCTTTTGTCCTTTTCTCCACAAGGGCAAAGAAAAACGTCCGATTCGACTGTGACAGAGGAACGATCGACATGATAAATCTACCTATAGGAGTGAAAGATGGTTTCGGAAATCCGCTGTGGACCAGGTAACCATGGACGACAAGGAGGTTAATAGCAAAAAAATGAAGTGACTAATTAAAAGATTAAATACAAATATTCTTAATTAAGAATGATTAACAAACCCTCATTACACTAGAAGTAAACTGAGAAAGACAGGATGCAATGATCATCCAATGGCTGTTAATCTTCCACAAACTGAATAAAAAATTTAATTCCATTTCAATATAATATTTTGTGTTTAAAATGTGTTACATTTTGCATTTAAAATACACATCTTATTTCTATTTTGGTTCTAAATTACATCCTCATTTTTCTTTTTTGAATGGATGCCAAGAGAGCAAAGGTAGCTATCGAGCAAAATCACCGAACGCTGTGCTGAGACAGAGGAACCTCCTAAAACAGGGGTAAGAATACAGCTGTTCTCCGCAGTTGCTCCGATCTGACTCCCTGGACCTGTCTACGAATCCATCATCTTCTCCACTCTGGGCTTGGGTGTGTGTGTGTGTGTGTGTGTGTGTGTGTGTGTGTGGGTGGGTGGCTACTGTTATCACCCATACCGCGATCTGGGGGATTTATTTTGGCTGCCTCTCCGGGCCGGTTTAGCCACCAAGAGCATGATGAAAATAAGTAATAGGTTTGTTAGTAAGCAGGTCAGATTCATCCTGCTGGGGCGCATAATATACCGAGGAGGGATCGGAGGACAGTGGGTGTGCGGGGCACATGAGGACAGCAGACGAGCCCCCCCCTACACGCGATCCCGTTTACAGGCGCGCGCCGCAAACCGCCGGGGGAGCTGCGCGAAAGGAGGCTAGAAGAGGGTCGCGTTTGTTTTGACATTTTTTTAAATGTCAACAGAGCGAATGTATGCCGAATAAAGATCAGGCAGAGCTTGTGCAAAAGCAGCGCAAAATAGTCGAAGAGCTAATTCCTTTGTGATGAATTTCGGCTGTCATGTGGTACAAGCTAGAAATGTTACTGTACACGCAGCTCAGCGAAACGCGTGGCGAGTCTTAAGCGCGGCAGGAAGCCCTAAAATGCCGAGTTTCGGTGCTCGCTAAAAATAAAACGTCATTTTGTGTTCCTCGGCGGTAAGCGCCTCTCAGATGTCACCATCAGACGCTCGTCCTCACCGTCCTGTTACTCTCTCTGTGAGACACCCACAGGAAGTGCGGATATTTTGAACGTTGGACACTTGTGTTTGGAAGTGCTTTCACGCCAGGTGTACGGACATGCGTGGGCTTCAGTAACGTGACACTGCGTCTACATCGCTAAGAGACTCAGTATAGATTTATGCCGCCAAAACCATGCAGGGTTGGTGTCATATTCTATGAACAGACACATGCTTACTCCACATCGGAAGGGTCTGCGCGTAACACGTGTACTTTTCTGGTTAAAGTGACTGAAAGCATGCTCTTAATTAGATGGAGAGGCACCAGTTACTCCGTCACTAAAACCGTTAGCTTTGGTGGGGGGGATCCCAGGGAGGCTGTAACTTGGTCAATTTGTAATGCGGCTATGTCCCACAGCCCAGTCCCATCTCATATGGCACTGACATCCTAGCGTTCCGCCCTCTGTGGGGATACTCTTTCTAATGACAAGGTAATGAAATTAAACTTCATTTCCACACGTACATATCCCATCTTGCTCACCTTATTATGATACACCCTCAGAAAGCAAAGCTGAGTCATATCCAGCAACTGCAGCATATTCCAAGTTAAGAGCCTTGCTAAGGTTCCCAAAGCAGATATATAGCTACTCTGCAGTGGATGGGCTTCAAACCTGTAACCTACTGGTCATAAGCATGGGTGGGCTAACCTACAAAGCTAGACATCGCCTCCCTGTAAAATGAAAATCAGGAACGGAAGGACTTCAGCAGTACTTGTTGGCCTATAACATCAGTTTCCCACTCAGCTCAAGGTCTCAGTTTTGCTAAGATGGACTCTCTGACACATGCTACAATTAGCAGTTTGACCAGTACTTACAATAAAGATCAACACCTAAATCATGATCATTCCGAAGTGCTTGTTGTTATTTTTAAGAGAGTCTTTCACGTCCGACACCGCAGAGCATGTGGAGTGAAGCTGGAGATCTAGATTTTTCTGTCAGCACCAGATTTACGGCAAACATGCGTAGATCATAAGCGACACACCCATATAACATGGAAAATAGTTTCTGCTGCATCTTAAATGAGATATATACCTGGCAGAAGGCCTGCAGGAAGCATTACTCATCTTCAATTTAGCTCGTGTCTGCAGTGCCGGGTCTGTAAGGTTTAAACCTGAGCTCGGAGACATAAATTCTCCAGCAGAAGGGGAATTTCAAAAGCTTGATAAGGGACCCGAGGAAGTTTGTGACACTAAGTGATCCCACTTTACACTTCGGTACTGACAAGGGAGACGCGAGACATGTATCTAAATGCTGTAGAGCGCCATAAATCACGCTTTATCTACCGTAGGACAGTCTGTTAGTGGCTGCTGCCGCCTCTCCCCATGCCTGTGTGTGTGTCTGTTCGTGCACGTGTAAGACATCCTAGCAGGTGCTGTTCCCAAGTGTGCCGCGGATGACATTCATGTTAAAAGACAGGAAGTAACAGCCCACGGGGGGTTGCGGTGCCAAAGGGCTTTGCCACATTCTCATGAATGTGCCACGTGGAGAGAAATATCCCTCCTAAACGATTTTGGAGTGAAATGCGCTTCTGGCCTTCAGCAAATAATATAATAAGAATCCATCTCAATAAGTATCGTGAGATTGAACTTTGCTGTACTTGCAGCATCCTTCGTCGGTGTAGTAAGCAGAGATGACTTTGGTGGGCGCTTCCTGTTCCTGTTGGCTAACACTGCCGTTTGTGGTCTGTTTCCTCTTTGCAAAGCTCTCGCTCATTGATATGTCTGGCCCGGCTTGTTTTGGAGCGTCTCGCTCCGAGCCGCAGCCTTTCACTTAAGCTCCGCCCATTTGACGCAGCCGTTCCAAAAACGCAAAGTCCATCCTGCCCGGTCGGATGTGTCGTACCTTTACTCGTGCCGTCGTGACTCCCGACCTGGTTTTTGTTTGGGCTTCGGTTTGCAGGCTCCCCGGACCTTAGTAGGCCAGTAGAATTTTCTGGAGCCATTGGGAAGTTGCTGTCCCACTCGTCAGTCTGCAGTGAAGATCCCGGCCACCTGCACGCTTCACGTTTGGCATGGGTTGCTTTTACAGAAATACGTTCGCTTTTTTTGCCAAACGTGTTTCTCATTTATGTCAGAAGTTCCACATTCGTGTTCTGCTTCCACCAGCTCCCTGGATCACGCAGGTGGTCTCTGTGAAACCCAAGAGGGGTAGCAGAGGTCTTTTTGGAGAGCAGATCTTTCCCCTTTGGATTCCTCCCATGCACACGTGCAATGGGAGAGGTGCATGTAGAATCACTGTTCTCACAACAGGCTTCTTCATGACCTCCATGAGATTTGTACTTATTACTTATAGTTTTTTTTTATTGGTTTACGACTCCAGGAATAGTGGTTAGAAGATGAATGGATGGATGGATGGATGGATGGATCTCGCAAAGAGTCAATGGCATTGAATATCTGTCTTTGCGTCCTGCTTGACTGTGAATTGATGATGGCCAAAGTGAAATGTGGATATTCTCATCAGCACCAAAGCTCTTCTCCTTAATTTACAGCCCTGGGAAAAATTAAGAGACTGCTCTATATATTAAAAAAAAAATCAGCATTTTAAAATCCTGGCTTAATGATGGTTCTGCCAGCAGATGGCTACACTGCAAGGCAGGCTGCTTCCAACCTCAGTGCTTCTAAGATACCAGTAACCAAGACCAAGGTGAAGCAGGAGACACGGGCAATAACAAAAACCAGCCAGGTAGAGGGCAGAAGCAACTTTCCGATGCCAGAGATGACTGGCAACTTATCTGACAGCGCCTCATAAATTGGAAGATGACCTCAAGTGGCCTTCAAAAGGAATGGGACACATTAAGTGCAGGTGTGAAGTGCACTGCTAGGACAGCTCATATCAGGCTCCTAGAAGCAGGACTGAAGTCATATAAAACAAGGAAGAAGCCCTTCATTAATGAGAAACAGGGAAGAACCAGGCTGCAGATTGCAAAAATATATATTATTCACAGACGCCCACCTATAAATTGAGAAATGAGTGAAACAAAAATTGTGCTGTGGTCTCTTTATTTTTTTCCACGGCTCTGCACACAAACACACACACACACACACAAATTAACAAAATAAAATAAATGGCATCATCCTATAAATCTGTGTGGCTCGAATTCCCCATGTAGGCACACACTGTGCATGTTGTATGTGATACACATGAATCTGCCCCCACCCCACAGAAACGGACCATGGACACCTAAATCATTACAGCTCTCTGCCCCTCCTCAGCTGTCAGCAGGCTGGGGACTGAATGTTCAGGTTGCACCCAGCCTCTGACCTCTGGTGGCTTGCTTGGTCACATGATTTAAAAGAGGAAAGCCTCATTGGCTTAGGAGAGATGATCACCTTCTGAGAGGTTCTGATTTTCATCTTAGCTCTTGACTACGGCCCTCCAACTGCAGGGTCGTTTAATAGTGCATCTGTAATTGGGAAGCTAGGTTTTTGTTTCACTGACTCAGGATCTTCCTGGAATCCATTTCACACAGTGGAATGCCAGAAATAATATAATAATGCCATAACATAATAAAAGAACATCATATAATAATATAATCATTTGTAGGATCCTTCAGAGGTGGCAACTGTTCCTAAGACAGGAGATACAACTGCTTACAGTCCATCAGCATCACAATTCATCAGCATCACCGTCTACATCAGCATCACCGTCTCCTTCAGCATCACCGTCTATATCAGCATCACTGTCCATCAGCATCACAGTCCACTAGAATCACATCCAGTGGCCCACCTCAAGATTGAGGTAAATTACGCAGGTAAATTATGATGCCCACATTCACCACCACGAATGACAAAAATCACAGAAGTAAGTATGAGCTGAAAATGGGAAATGGAATGGCTCAGCTAACAGATGAAGGTCTGACGTCTGTAACCCACTAGGAGAGACCACAAGCACCTCTCTGTCCTGGACGGGCCTGCCGCATTTCTAAACAGCAACGACAGATGGGACCCGAATCTTTTGTCTTCAGGTGGATGGGCGGGTGATCCGTGACACACTGAATCTGGATGTGGTCACAGCAGCGGCATCGCCGTCGCAGGTAACCCCGCCCACGCCCTGCCCCGAATATCAGAGCCACTTGTGCACAAAATGGCAGGCGGCACAGGATAGGTTGGCCGGCGCCTCGGAGGAGCTCCATCTGCGTCCTCCAGGGCCCAGTGGTCTTGGACTCCTGCCACGGGAGCCGTCGTGCCGCACGAGGACACAGGAGAGCGAGGAGACAAGCTGTCTCTCTGCTTTTTTTAAATGTGGGACGGACGCATGCAGCTGAACAGCTGCTCGCTCTGCATTGGTAGCACTTATGCTTTCAGTTTATTTGTTCTCTTGCTTTATTGCCCGCACCTGGGAGACACGTCTTTTTCCGCTCCTGACGCGGCTTTGACTGGCGATGACGGATGGCAATGTCCATGTGCCATCGTAACCAACTCCCAGACTACCGGGCAAATTAAGAAGGAGTCGCAACAATGAATCCAGTGACATAATTAAATGATAGGAGTCGTTTAGAGAATCCCACACAGCATGGCAATAGCGGGCAGCTATGTCCCAGCGGGTGAAATGTCGAGTTTATGAGTCAGAGATTAAGTTTTTTTTTTTTCGGTTTTGTACATATTGAGTGTTTTATCTGGTCAGAGACAGGAGATTCCTCACAGCAGTATCCACGGAGATGCTTGTCCAGCCTGCAGTTTACTGGCACAGTAAGTGAACTCAGTATCAAAATCTTGGCACAAGGGGGTGAATGTGCTTCTAAGTGACTGATTCTGTATTCATGTTTCTGCTGTGATTCGAAATCTGTTCCCTGTCCAGAGGAGACGATGAGTAGAATATGGTATCCCTGCCCTTATTTATCGAGTGTCTTTTTTCTCTTTTCTCACTGCTATTTCTGCTCCGTGGATTTGCTTATTGTAGGACTACCCTTAATGGTGTTGCCTGTCCTCCATACTCATACAGTCTATAGTACTGTAATATTTACTATACTGTAGAACTAGTAGAGTATTATCTGGTTGTACTTTCACATGTTACTCTCCAAAAAGTGAGCACCGGTGAACGTATCTCTGGCCATATATCCAGTGTGTGGAGCTTATGCTGTTCCGCATGGGAATGCTGAACGCTGGTCCAGAATTGGGTGCACGGGCTCTGCTGGGTTCTGATCTGTCCCGGAGAACAAGTGTTTAGCTTTTCCTGGTCACATGACTCCGAGCTGATAACACTGAGTGGTGACAGTAAAATGACACTTTCACATTGTTCTTATGAGAAATTATCCCACAAAAGGCTCAGATCACTGCTGGGTTTGGAAGAACTCTTACTTTATCTCCACTTCCATTATTTATGGTTATTTGAGATTATTAGATTATTGTGTTATCGCATCTGCCACATCCCCAGGGACTGCCTACATAGACCTCAATAGTATCCCATGTGATTAATTGATCTATCATCTTCAAATCTCCTGTTCATTAGGTTTTTTTAGTCTGGATTTAGGAGAATTAGGCTTTGTGCTTCCTGTTTACAGGGTTTCTAAGAAGGTCAAGGCCTTCTTCTAAGAAGATTCACAAATTGAGGCTACCTTCATCCGCCCACTTTGCCCGTGTCATATGTTGACATGGTAACAATCACTCAGTATTGTTAGGTAGCCAACAGAAAATGACCCACTAACTCAAGGGTCTTTAAAACAGGACCACAGTGAGACAATATTCACCTCAGCAGTCCAATGAGGGATACTCGTGACCATAAATCTGCTGGGAAATAATCTGATGACCAGAAAGTTTGCATGTGCAATGCCCAGGCCTCAAGGTGGGATCTCACACCATTGTCCTCCACAACAGCTGGACTTAAAGCATGTAATTGTTCAGTAGTTTAGACCTGGACAGCATCAGATGAGGATGAACCAGGACAGTCATGATTCCCCCATCATTCAGTCCCCATTTAGTCTTTAGAGCAGGAATCAGATTTTGTTGATGCCAGATGCAGGATGTGACACTTGTAAAGAGGACCAAGGGGTATTAAGGGTAAAAATGAGACTGCATATTAATAGCTTACAGTTTTAATCAAGTGTTGAGTATTTTATTAATTATCCCACATCCTTTAATTACAGTGACCAGCTGTGGGAATCAGATGATCTTCATCTTCAAACTGTTTAGGAAGCCATCAAAAATGCAAAAGAAGGCTTCAGAAAGCAAAAGAAGGCTTCAGAGAGCAAAATAAGGCTTCAAACATCACCGGAGGTCTTCTGTGTTAAACAGCTTCATCCCGCACAAATTCCCTCTTAATTAAAGTGAATGAATAGTGAGGTTTGAAGTCGGCACAGGGCATCGGCTCAGGAAGGTGATTGTGTCGAGGCTGAAAAGACATTTTTCCGCCTGCACGCCCAGCTCTAACGGCACAAAGTCGCCATGACCTCATGGACTGTCTCAGCATTGCAGTCTGGCATCGTCTTTTCTTACTGAGGACACCAGTTTTTAAAAAGGCTTCATTCCAAAAGTGTCAGAGGTGTTTGGTCCTGGGAGACGGGCCACATGTCTTTAATGAGGGTCGACCGGTTGGCGTATGTGTGTCATGGTTTTGAGGGACTGCAGTGTCACTCATATTTTCTCTGCGGTAAAGCCTGTATGAATGAACGTAGAGCCTCTTCTTGAGAATCAGTGTTTATGGCCCCTAATAAATAAATTGGCAGTAAGAATAGATTAATAAATACAGGCAAGGGGAGGAATTTCACAGTGTGCGCTAGGCAGGGGAAATGTGGTCAATTAGCAAGCTCATTATGCATCAGAGGAGATGGGACATGGAAGGAGAGGCATCTGTGTGCTGTGATTGTCAGTTGCTTGAAAGGGGGGGGCCCCCCCCCGGGGGGGGGGGGGGGGGGGGGGGGGGGGGGGGGGGGGGGGGGGGGGGGGGGGGGGGGGGGGGGGG
>JABFEA020000050.1:5746098-5756205 GCA_019775915.2 Cyphomyrus plagiostoma | reverse complement strand
ACTCAGGCAGAGCTCTGTGCTGTATGGTTAAGGGGGGGAGACTCAGGCAGAGCTCTGTGCTGTATGGTTAAGGGGGGGACACTCAGGCAGAGCTCTGTGCTGTATGGTTAAGGGGGACACTCAGGCAGAGCTCTGTGCTGTATGGTTAAGGGGGGAGACTCAGGCAGAGCTCTGTGCTGTATGGTTAAGGGGGGAGACTCAGGCAGAGCTCTGTGCTGTGTCATCAATGGTGAGAGACACAGCGGAGCTTTGGCACACCTGTTTAAACATGCTTTAATGGTAAAAGACACAAGTGGAACTATGTGCTGTGTTGTTAATGCTGGGACACGTAGGCAGAGCTCTGTGCCCTGTCATTAATGAAAGACTAATGGCCATTTTCCATGTCATTTATTTAGGACCCAACTGCAAATATTGAATAGGTGCTTTTACATCACACCATATATGACAGGTAATTAACAGACAGCCCCATTTGTCCTCTGTTTGCCCAAGCCATCCCGTTACTGAAGCACACATTACTCGGGTGAAAATGTCTGTGCTGGAGCCTCGCTGGAGAGCAAGATAAGCAGACCCCCTGCTGGGGGGTTGGGAGGGGGGGCAGCGTTCACTTCAGTTGGAAGTTTGAGCTTTTTGGAGTGTTTCCAGCCCCTGTTTTACAATTAAGATGGGGAAAAAAACATCTCCAGAATGTGCACAAAGGTCCCACTGTGAAAGACCGTTACTGGGGGGGGGGGGGGTAGGGCTGACCAAATCACCCATTTAATGAATAGTCTGGAAGAAGCTGTAGTGGATTGTTAACTTTAAAAAATGCTCCTGAGATTCAGGGACTTCAGAGACACGGCCATTCTGTGTAACGTCAGAATACTCCCTTTCCTCCAGGGCGCAGGATCTTCCTGGATGATTCCTGACCATACCCACCCCCCAGACAGGAAACGCCCAGCCGCTGTGACTGATACAAGGTGCTATTTCCTGCTGTGTTATTATTATTAATTTTTTTTTTACATAAATGTAAACATACAGTTCAGAAAGTCCCACATGAAATAAATCCAGAATTTTCTAAATGCATGACACATTCTTTCACAGTAAAGGACCACTCCTGTCTTCCTGGAAATTTTATTTGACATGTGTCAAAGCTTTAATTGTAATATCTGTGTTGTTTATGTAGTTTATTTTGTCAGGACACTGTAAATAAAAACATCATATGTCACTCAGCGCCCATGTTAGAACAAACATGTTGCTATCTAATAAATGAAGTCACACGTGTTCAATGACGTAATGTGATGGGCAGACCTCTGTGCATAATGCAAAGTTGTTACCCCAGGCTGCATGTCAGGACATGTTGCACCCGCGCCCACGCCTGCAGATCTGGACTCTGTCGCACGAATTATTCTACGTTGCCTATTCAGTTCTTATGCAAGAATAATGTACATAATGAAAGTGCATTTTTACAGGGCTGGTCAGTACTGCCCCCAGTATTTAATTTACAAGTGGCGTAGGATAGCGTGTAATCAAAAAGTATAAACGGATTTCTCTGTAATCCCCTTGTTCACTCATTTATGTCAATAATTCCTTTTTTATTTTAAAACGCAGGGATTTTCATCCGCATTTTGCAGTGTGAATAATTATAAAAAATACAAAAATAAAATGCCTGTTGTCAGTCAAGACACTCCTTTTTAGTTTAGTTTCTAACAAGAATTAATTTTAATTACTCTCACAACCCTGAGTAGGACTCTGATGCCTTTATATTCCACCCATGTTTTTCAACAGGACTCCTGCCACGGTGGGACAGGGGCGCACGGCGCGCTTTCCCGTTCACGTCACCGCGATGCGTGTGTGCCACACTCCGCGCAGGGGGCGCCTCGGAGCGGCAGATGTTCAAACGGTCCCCGCCAAAGCTCAAGTATAAAAGTTTTAAAGACCGACAGAAAACCAACAATAGACTGTTGTCCTCGGCTGTAAAGCAGTAAATGATTGATTAAAGCGCGCTGCGCAGCTGCTTCTTAGATAAGATTAGCCGTGTTTGGCGCACCTGTTTAAACATGCAATATATAATAATCAAAGCGTTTAACACTGACAGAGACGATGCCCCTCGTCAGGCAGTGATACAAATTTGTTTAGAATTATTTGCTTTTCAAGGCCTCATACAATTTGTTTAAAAACGCACACAATTAACTTTGACGTTAACATCCAATTCTTTCAAGACTAACTGCTTGACCAACCGTACCCCTAATCCAGCTTGAAAATGGTTATTATACTTCATCTGCTCGGGACACTGATACACTTTGACATGTAAAACAGTTAGAAGGTTCTGGAATAAAAAACAGGTTTCGAATTAATATATCATAACGGGGTTATATGACAGGAGTGCTGCCGGTGCAGCATGAGGTTCTGATATCCAGGAACATAACGCAGTCACATCTCCAGCGGCTACACTCGTTTGAAACATAAGATCCTCTAACTTATCCGGGTCTGATGACGTTGCTGAGGTTCCGGCCCTCAGGGCGACCGGCGACAGACTGAAGATGAAGCCCCTCCAAGCGATGGTTTGGAAGTCCTGTATAAACCTACGCCTGCTGACCCCTACAGGCAAACGGGTGGTAAGCCCGGGACTAAAGTCTACTTTCTGTACCCTTTGTTACTACAGTAATTTAAGGTGAGAAACAAGCCCTTTTCTGGGCATGCACTGTCTCCACACAGGAGGGGCGATGAGGGACCCAAAAATGAGAGATAGGGTCCCCTAGGGGCGGGGCTGAGGCCACAATGGCTCCCAAACCTTTACTTCCCGTCTAGGTGACACTTACCGCCCCAGGTTTGGATTCAATGCACAGCAGCACCTTTAACCCACCAGTGAGTATTTTCTTTTTTCAGTTTTTTTTTTTTTTTCATTTTAAAAGGGAAGCGCAGGGCAGCTGTAAATAAATTAGAGCAAACCGCTGACCAAAGTCAGCAACGCAGCGTGTGTTTCAAAGCTATGCATTAAAGGGGAATCCCATAAATAACCTGGGACAATTCCCCCTCCTCCATTACATCTATCATTCCTTCACATCATTTAAGTATTTCCTGCTGCAGGTGGATGAAGTATGGCTGACATTAATCTCTGTATGGTGTCGTGCATCCTGTCCTGATTTAGGTGTGACCACCAGGGCCCCAGACACTGCAAGGAGAGCAGATTCTTTCCCAACCTCTTAATTCCTTCACCAGACTAATTATTTCACTGCAAAGTCACCTCATTTAGTATTTCAGTTGTTCGTCAGTTAACTCTCCCATAAGTGTTCCTTACATACCTACTGAAAGGACCAGAATTTGCCACTTCAAATGTTCTGAAATATTATATAGGCTACGCAGTGAAACAATTGTCCAATAAATCAAATGTCTCTGAATACATTTTACCTGTAGACAATAGCACAGAGACAGCCTGTGATATTCATCATGGTGTATGGCACACCTACACCCAACTGTCTGTGTGCTGCTGATTCAACAATAGAATATAGCCTAACATTATGGAGAGGACTACATTTATGCATAATACATGAGAACACCCTTCTAACCTGAATAACTGGATAGGAAAACTAGTGATAGACATTGATATATAATACCTGAAAATATACTATATATAATTCTGAAAAGGGAAGCACTTTCCATCTGCTGCGTCTTGATCTGAACATGCGCCATATCCCTCCAAGCCAGGGATGACAGCTGTCCTCCCCGCCAACGCATCCACCCAAACGCGCGCTGCCCCGACCCAGCCGCACGGGGATCATTTCCTCCCTCGTCCAATGTGCTGAAAAGCATAATTAGGGAGGCATTGCCGGTACCTGCCGTTACCCCTATTCGTGCATCCACACAAAGGCACTCTGGCGCAGATGCGCTTGTGTGCGCGTGTTGCACAGCGAAAACGGGACAAAAGGCACGTTTTTCACTTTGACAGTCCCCTTTCTTCCAGATTTTCTTAAACGTCTAATTTAAGGTAAAACTTTAACGAGAAACTCTCTTACTAGGTACTGACTGTTAAAAATGCAAAAGAGCGGATACCTACAGATTATTATTTTTTTAAATAAGCTGTTTTCAGTGCGTTTATTGTCTGATGAAGAACTTCAGTACGTCTTTCTGGTTATGATACGCAGATATTCATCATATGCGCCCACCCGTATACCCGGGACTGCAGGTTAAACTACACAGCGACCGACTACTTGCATAGAAAATCAGAGCAATTCATTTGTTATAAAAATGCATTCTGATCTGCTGAACATCTTAGATGACATTATGTAATTCTTATCCAGCCTTGCTTTGCATAGGTCTGCTAGACTGTCTCGTCTGTCACCTATTAGCTCCACTCTGCCATCTAGTGTCACGCCGTTAGTGCGCTAGTGCACATGGTTTTCGCTCCCTCTCTCTCTCTCTCTCACACACACACACACACACACACACACTTTTTTGGCTGTGCCTTTGTGCGATTAAATATACACCCCGCTGAGTCTGTCTACAGTTAATGGCAGCCGTGCAACCTGCACAGTCTCGGCGCTGGGCGTGCGGATGGTCGCACTCTCCGGTGCTCGGAGTTCTTTCAGCGACCCCGCCCTCCAAAGCAGCCCAACAGGGGACAACACGTTTACTGCCCGTACCCCCTTCAACGATGGGCTACGAACATGCGGGCAGAAGTTCAATCATGCTAGGTGTACTATTTTGTGGAAGAATTTGTTGCATGCAACTACTTCATTCATACAATGCTTGGTTGTGAAGAACATAAGAAAGATACCAAACTGTTTTTTAACTGAAAGTCCTTAGTGTGCACTTTATACTGCGTTGGTGCGTGGGGTATTAACCCTGAGTACAGTTACAGCATTGCAGAAAAGTGTTGTTAGAATTCACAAGCGCCTTTACAGCGCATCTGTCTCCGCTTTAACAGATGCTTCTCCCCGGCTAGTGTAATTTAACGCCGCTCTCGCTGTGCGGGGCAGGACGCACAGGCATGTCTCTTTAAAACGGCAGTTTTTTTCCGTGCACTCTGGAATGAGGTCAGCCGCGAGGCTCCCCATTGCACCGCGCTGCCGATTATTAGATTCAAGGTTTAGCCAATCAGCACCGGTAGTGGGCGTGGTTCGGGCGCGAGGCAGGGTAGAGACAGCATCTGATTGGCCTGCCGCTGTCGCCATCATTTCTTCGGGGGCGGATAAAACTGCGTGAGGCGCCGCCGCGGTCTGCTGGAAGCTGCGGGCTGCGGGTAGGAAGGTGGACTATGAGAGAGTTCGGCAGCCTGTTCTGTCCCGCACGCCGCGACACCGTCTCTGGATGCGCGTCACAGCCGTGCAGACGGCTCAAGTTGAAGTTCTCATAAGCTTTCAAAAGGGGCTTAAAAGCCGTTACCTGACGCGCCTTTTTTATTTGCGCTTTGCTGTGGGCTGCACTTTGGAAACTGTTCTGGAGGCGCAAAACTGACCTGTGCAACATAAAGGAAAGGAACTTTTTAATAAAAGAAGTTATTTGCAAAGCCAGGGGAAGTCTGGCACGGCGATTACCAGTTTTTATATTGCAGCAAGATCGTAAAAAGCGATAGAACATAAAGTGGAGAGGACTGGGTGCTGGAGTTAGAGTTGCGGAGCCGCCCTCGCTGGGGTTAAACTGTTCCCGGACTGTGAGACTGTCCCGCCCCGCTCAGGTCGCACACTCGCCGGCATGGTTGAGGAGACGGGCACCGCGGAAAGCGCCGAGACTCTACTGGCGGGGGACTCTACCGAACCCGGGGATGGTGACCTGGAGATGGCCGCGTCCCCGGTATCGGCAGGGGACAAGCTGGACGCCGCATGGTGCAAGACCCCCAGTGGACACATCAAGAGGCCGATGAACGCCTTCATGGTGTGGTCGCAGATCGAGAGGCGCAAGATCATGGAGCAGTCGCCGGACATGCACAATGCCGAAATCTCCAAGCGCCTGGGCAAACGCTGGAAGCTACTGAAGGACAGCGACAAGATCCCCTTCATCCGGGAGGCAGAACGACTCCGGCTCAAGCACATGGCCGACTACCCGGACTACAAGTACCGGCCAAGGAAGAAAGTCAAGTCAGGCTCGTCTAAGTCCGCCGAGAAGTTGGAGAAGGTTTGCGGGACCAAGCAGTCCTTCAGGAAGACTGGCGGCTCCAAGTCCTCTAGCCGGGCGCCGAAGCCGGTGGGCGTTAAAGCTGCTGCCGCCGACCCGGCTCCCCATGCGGTCCCGACAGACCACCACTCCCTCTACAAGTCCCGGTCCGTGCCGGCCGCCAAGCTGATCCCGGACAAGAAAACCAAGCGGGTGTTCGTATTTGGGGGCGCCGGCGGGGGTCCGACCTCGGCAGCTGTCCCGGCCAGCCCGACCCTCAGCAGCTCCGTGGAATCCGGTGATCCGCCGAGTCTTTACGACGATGGAGCAACGGGAACCGAAAGCGGTACGGATCTGGGCTTCCGCTCCCCCGGCGTGCGTGCGCCTTCGCCGGCCCCCTCCGCCGCGCACTCCTCCTCCTCGTCTTCCTCCCGCTCCTCCTCGTCATCGGACGAAGAATTTGAGGACGAGCCGCTAGAGTTGAACCCAAGCCCCGGTTTCGACGGCATGTCGCTGGGGAGTGTCGGCTCAGCCGTCCTGGACCGGGATCTGGACTTTAACCTGGGCTCGGGCTCCCACTTCGACTTTCCCGACTACTGCACGCCGGAGGTGAGCGAGATGATCTCGGGGGACTGGCTGGAGTCAACCATCTCTAACCTGGTGTTCACCTATTGAGCTATCTACAGGGACGAAGATGATGAGGATGGTTTTGATTTTAAAATGTTAAGGATGAAATCGTCACTCTTGGATCAGGACGGAAAGCGCCTGACGGGGCCGGTTCATTTCCAGAACCGAGCCCGGGAGTGGGAGCAGCCTGCCGGTGTGCCCGATTGCCGGAGAGACAGAGCGCCGGCGGGCGGCGCTCCTGTGCCGAACCGCAGCTGGAGGAGGAGGATGAAGGCCGGAGCCGCTTAAAAAGCCCCATTTCGGCGACTTTTTATTCCTTGTGGACTTTCGGTACTAGCCGGGACGTGCGGGTTTAGTGCAGCAGATTGTCCCCGCACCCGGACATGTGACAATGTGACTCGTCTTTAGGGTTAATTTCAGCCTGATTCGTGCGCGAAAAGAGAAACCAGCAGCCCCCAAACTTCAGGATCCTACTTCCTCACACTACAGTTCAGGACCAAACCCCCTCCTCTTCCCTCGCGGAGGGATTTTTACTTTTTTCTCCGCCGTTTCCCCCTATTTTCCCACCCGGTTTTGTTGTGTAACCGGATGCCGTTTTTATATGGATGTATTTATACTGGCCGTTATTTTTTACCGACTTGTTTCGTTCCCGTAGTCTCGTCCAAGGGCTAGCGTTACCAGTTTTTTATTTAAATTTTCCAGATTCTGACACATGAGAGATTTTAAATGGTTCGTTTATTTTCTAAGTGTATTTTTGTACAAAATTATATGAGCGGGGCGTCTGTCATACGGCTGTTTGTAAGGGCCCCCCGGACCATGTTTACAGCCCGGTGCCCTCCGCACTTCACTCTCTTTGCCTAATAAAGATACTGTACTTTTTAATGGACAGCTTTATTCCACCTTTTTATAATAATGATAAAAGCAGTTTTTACCACTGGATGGAACCTGTCTATACACTCGAAATGCCTACCTGCATACACAGCTGTACTGTGTGTTTCATATTGTATTCAAATATTTAATCTTTTCTACTTGTCTGCTAAAAAATAGGTAATTGTTTTAGTATCTTAAGGCATGGTGAATAGAATTTGTATTTCTGATTCAGGTTTAAGTAGAGCTGTTGTGTTTTTAAAAAAAACAGAGGATGGACCATCTTTGTACATTTAGACTGTATTATAACAACAATCGCGTGTTTGTGTGTTGTTCAGACCTTGACAGGCGCTGGGACATCTATCTCTGCGTCTTTACATTTTAACGTGGCTCCCGGTTCACCTTTTTATACGGCCTTTTTAATGGCGAACTTTCCCATTCTGTGCAATATGCTGTGAAGATGAGTGTTTCTTTGCCCTTTCGTACCACGTCAGCATCTGAGTGAAAACTCAAAGCAGTCGGTAATATCAAGTTACTGCCTGTCACATTTTCTGTAAATAGCTTTTTTTCCCCCTGAGACGGAAATAAAATCAGCTGGAACTGAACCCAACGTCCAAGACTCTGCCGTTTGTGCGTGTGTGTGTGTGTGTGTGTGTGTGTGTGTGTGTGTGTTGTCTTATGGGTACTGATCACTGCACACTGTTTGTTGACATTCATTCCCCAGATCTCCACATTCCCAGCCTGTGCAGGGGACTCTGCATAGACATTTTCACAATAAATCTCCCCCACCAGCTCGTTACATATATATATATATAAAACCACAGTAATCCCTGTGCAAGAATAGGACAAGAATGACTGCAGGCCCTGGTGACTAGGAATATGAGGTCTGTTATACAGCGATCAGCAGTCTGGTGTGAAAACTGAATTTAAAGCAGCATTAACTGAATTGTCATTTACATATTGCTGGGGAAAACATATTTGCACATTCTGTGTGTTTTAGAATTTGGTGTTTAATATGTAAAAGATGCAGGTGAATTCACTGCCCAGCAATACAAAGAATGGGGGTAATGCAAGATCATAACTCTGTTGCTGAAGATCCGCTAATGGCTTCAGAACCAGAAACTGACATAAGGCGTCCTTCTGAACACACTACAAGCATACATGTGCACAACAGAAAGTGAGACTCACTTTTCAGTTAAATATTACATATAATTAGCACAGGATGTGTAGTATATTGGCTATTCAGCTACAAGCTAGTGAGTGACATTCACCTCTGGTCACACTTCTGACTTCTCTTTCATCATCAGGACATAGCTAAAGGTAACAGTCACTGTTCTATAAACCATATGCTGCACCCATAAAGACTGTTTTGTTAAATGACTGCAACTCCAATCCCCAAAACCTCATTGCATTTATTTGTTTGTTTATCTGGTTATATGATGACACTAATCAAAATAATAATGCTGTGTGTAATATCTTTTTATGTATATATTTACTTACAGGCTGACAGGTGTAATGCATGGTAACTGAGGTATACATACATAAAAGGAAAAAGGCACATAATTGTTACTGACTTGTACTAATTTCCCCACTTTACCTATGTATGCCAGTACTAACAATGCTTATATGGACTTAGCTAATACAGCAGAGTAGATACATTATTACTCACACTGAAAACATAATACGGGGCAGAACAAGAAATGAAGGATTAGACTGTAAGAGAAGTAAAGCACATGGTCTTTCTCTTGTCCTTCTGGTAGGACCCACATTACCCACAATAACTGGAAGGCAAAACATTTTTGCTGGATGTTTACTGGAATGTGAGGGAGAATCTTTCAAACATGCGTTATGTGGTATTCACAGTTTTAAATATAAAATGGCAGTGATTCCTTAGCTTCCAGACTTATGAGGACACTAGTAATCTTGCCTTAATTATGAACTGGATAAACTGAAAACGTTTGTACCTCATCTTGGTATTTTAACTGGGGATTTTCAGTAAAACAAACAAACAAATAAATGGTTTGATTGCATGTAAATTAAGTAGGCATAATTTTAACAGAGTTTAATGAACAGTGACAGGTTCTACAAAAACCTTTAAAGTTTCTTACCTTAATAATCTGAATCTATGCAGTTATATCATACACTGCGCATGTTCTTCGTTTTTTGTTTTATTACCTCGTGAGGATCTCAAACTGTCTGCAGGTGCTGGCCATGTTCTGTCTGAATCTGATTGGTTTATGGTGTCTTCCCACTTTGTGCGACAATCTATTTTTCTCAGAACTGTAGGAAACATGTGAAAGACAGATTTACACAACCTACAAGTCAAAAGGCCTGGGGAAGAATCACAGCAAGTTTGGGTTGTGTGTATAAATGTCCGGAAAGGGGCGTACTACTTAAGGAACTACAATTATTAACAGAACTGGGTTTAATGTGGGCCCCCCCCCCCCCCACAAAAAAAAAAAAAAAAGGGGTTGTTTATTAATTAATATATAGGGGTGTGGGAAAGAGGAGTAAAAATAAAAATATTTAAATATTATATATATT
>JABFEA020000050.1:5700479-5725174 GCA_019775915.2 Cyphomyrus plagiostoma | reverse complement strand
ACACACATGCATGCATACACACACACACACACACACACAAATGCACACACACATGCATGCATACACACACACACACATACACACACACACACACATCTGTATCCTGCCTTTATTGTAAGTCATCTAGTATCCCAATCCTGTAAGCTGTTTTTGAGTCTGGGAACCATTTAAAAAGGTCAGTCTGGGGAATTTCAAGTGGCCTTTTATGTAAGATAACATTGGGCTGAAACTTTGTCCTACACTCAGTAGGCATTTACCACAGGTGGAAACATTAGCTCAGGCCCTGGAGAAATTATTCTGCACAAATACTTTGTTCCACATGGATGTGTTCTGCTGTGCAGAACTGTTTGTGATTCATCAAGATTCCAATTCAATTTTAAAGACCAAGACAAATGTCTGCCTACTGCTTTGTCTAAACAAATTAAGGCACAATCACTATACAAATTCTCATATACAGAATCAATGCTATGAAATGGCATTAAGTGAACTGAGAAGAAATTCCATGGCAGATTATGTGTAAAAGACTTATAAACGTGATACTAAAGGAAACCGTGATGCCACTTATTGTCTTAATGCTCTCGAATGAATGTAATTCAGGGCAATTCTGACCAGGGACAGACTATTTGTGCACAGTCTCTTACACAAGGAGACTGATGTTAGCCTGCATCTCACGTTACCTGAACAGACTTTATTAAAGAGACGGTTTCTACGTGGTTATAATATTTATGTGATGAAGAATTTGAAGCTTCGTTTCCTTTTGTGATTTATACAGAGATGAAAGCTTTATAGTCACTTCGAGTGGTATATCCCCAAGCATTACCGCAGCTAAGCATCCAGCAATTGCAGTACCTCCCCCCCACCACCATCGCTATAAACCATAACCACAGCTGCTGTGACTCGCAGTCATCAGACGTCCGAAAGCGACCGGGGATCGTGTGTGATTTATTTCTCCGGCGCAGGTTCAGGTCTGCTTTGATCTGCTTACCGGTTGTTAGGACTTTAGTGACGCTCCCTAGGCGAACCTCGAACAAGCGAACTAAAGGGCTGAATATTAAGCGAAAGGCTGAATATCTGAACTGAAATCACATGTGTATTACACATATAATATATACACACCGTTGGAGTTGCACTCCGCCGGGTCCACGCAATAATAAATGCATTTTGACACAGCAAATGACCAACGACAAAACAAATAAATAAATGCATACATACTGCCCCAAACACGTTTTTAGACTTTTATAACAATTTTGTTGCAGCCCTGAGAACATCACACGTTACTCAGAGTAACTGGATCGACCTTTAAAAATCTGGCGCTCATTATTTTAATTAATATCACCAGCACTTAGTTAAATCTGCTCCGTTTTATCTCAGACTTGGAATCGTGAACCATATAACGAAATGTAATTTAAATAGATTGATCCATTCGGAAGTAACTGAGACCTGAGTGTACAGTTCAGGCATGAGGCACTCAGACCAAATGACACTGCCACAGCATGGGAATTAGACTTAATCACCGAGTTAGACGTTAATGAGCAAAGAGTTTCCACATCAGTGAGCTTTAAAAAAAAATCATAGGAGTGTAACTGATAGCTAATCAAATTAAATGTGCATAAATCTGTCTTGTTTGACATAAACCCTTTAATCTAAACATAACCAAAGGCTATGCTGGTGTTTCCAAAAGCCCAAATATATATATATATATATATATATATATATATACACGCACACACACACACACATCATGCAGGAAGGCTTGGGGCTTTTGGAAATGGGGGAATTGCCAGGTAGTTGCTGAATAAGTTTAAAATTATGCACCATCATCCTATTAACAGTCATGGATGAGATATGAGGTGTTATGGCTATGAAAATGCATGCATAACTCTGGTAATGCAAAGCTGGTATAGTTTTAGGGATTATACCCGGGCTGTGAGCTGTGCATGTTTCCTGAGCGTGCGCTGAAGAGGCCATACACCTGAGACACACCTGCCTCTCTCTTTATCTTACCATCCAGCCTGAGGGAGGGGGGCGTAACCAGCCCCCTCTGAGTTGGCAAACGCTCTGGGAAGAAGAAGAAAGCTCGATTGGATGCCTGGTCAAGAGAGAGACGGTCTCAGATGGAAGGCGTGAGGGAGGTCATGTGACACGTGCGGTGTCCGGATGCATGGGCTGCATCCTTCGAAGGCTGCGTACAAAGGCCTGATGCATAACAGGGGCGCGGCAAAGCCGTCCCATTCCGATGGCTTCTTCGAATACAGTCTTGAAGTATGTCCTTTTCCCGCTCTGCGAAGGATGACCCCAATGGAGTCCAACATATCCCAAGATTCATTGCGCAGAGGTAAAGTGGACCGGAGTCGGAAACCCCTGTTATACATACTGAAAATGAGCAGAATAAGGCTGAGCTGGGGGGGGGGGGGGGTTAAATACAGCCGGAAGGCTGGGTGAGTTTAACTGAGGGCAGACAGCAAATTCCGATGGGTGGAAGTAGTATTTTTTTTTTTAAACAACCCCCCACTTGTGTTTTCACTAATATTCTAAGGACACCTGAAAAGGATCGTAAAACTTAAACCGCCCCGGCTGGCTTTGACATCGGATATTCATATTTATTAAGTCAGTCTGTGTTTACAGGTTTTAATGAAACTCAGTCGAAGTGATTCCGGGGAGAGCGAGATTCTGCCTGAAGTCACAGAAACGTGAAACCCCCTCCACGCCGTGCGAGGGAACATGTCTCATACACGGGAACATGAAAGTCAGAGAAGGCACTTTGATGTGCGTGAGTGAGTCACACGGCATGTGCCGTTAGGGCCAGATCAGCTGAAATAGGGCAAAAGTCAGGGCGAATAACAGTCGACTGGCTGCAGAAGTGCAAGAACATGAGCTGTTCTTCATCTCTGCCTCTTTTACTGCCTTGTCTCAGTATTACTCAGTTCTTTAGATGGTGTATCTATTTGTAGTTGGAAGTGACTCTTCACTAGATATTTGCTGGAGTGTGTAAACCCACAGAGAATAAATATAAAGTCCCGCCCCTGTGAGGTCCAAGTGCGGATGTTTCATTCCAGCCCATTTTCCTGGTCCAATGAACACTCAGTCACATGTACTATTTATACTAATGGCAAAGTCAGTGATGTAACTCGATGTATGTATTGGATGAAGGCACAAAGCGCTGTGGTAGGACGAACTTAGCTGAACTTAGATGAACTAGCTGCTTAACCTGGTCAGGTTCACGGGGAGACGAGCTTCACTCACGGAGCAGCATTGAGCTGCAGATTCCTGATCCTGTGGACAGTGTTGGGGTCACAACCAAGGGGCTGCTGATGTTTACCGTAACCCTTCCTCTGTTCTTTTATCCAAAATGAGCCATTTTTGAGGCATAAGCAACAGAGCTTGATGCTGAAGATGATGTCGGCAGTGAAAATTATTGTTGTTTTTTAGGTCCAGATTCAAACCCCCAACCCAAGAACAGAAAGAGAAGAACACTACTGCATAAAAACACGTTTCCTTCAAAAATGTTAATAGTGTGGTTTTAAAACTTTACATCCAGCCAGTCACTGGCGGAAAGTTCAGGTTGAGAAGGTCAAATCCAGACCAAGATTTCGTTTCAATCAACCAGTTGATTATAGTCACAGTCACAGAGTATATAACTGGTTGGTTGAAAGACATGTCTTTAATGTAACTGTTTCCTAAAGGCTTCTCAAACTGCAGGCTTTATTTAACCACGTAGAAGCCTTTTGGAATTTATTTATCTCTGGGTTATGGCGGTGGGGAGTTGTATGTGGGGGTCAGGGGACCTTTGAAGAGTCCATGAAACCTAAACTAATTTTTGTGTAATGTTTAAGCGCTATCTGAGTACAATGCAGCAATTATATAATGTATTCAGCTTTGCCTTCATGCATCTGTACTTTATGATAGTTTTCTAGTGGTGGATTACTTATGAAATTACTGTGGGGTGGGGGGGGAGTTTGTGACTGACTGCGGATAAGAGTTCTATAAAGCAGCCAAATGTCAGGGGGCCTCCCTGGTAAATGTCCGTTGGCCGTCTGAGAGCCACTGGAGAAAGCAGTGGAATTCCAAGACAGGGACAGGGTTAGGGTTGGGGGGCATGTTGGGGAAATGAAATGAAGGTCTTAATCCTGCGCTTATGAGAGTAACAACAACAGCCCAGGGGCAGACTTTACAAAAATCTCTGTCTGTATTTATTTTTAGTCAAAGATTTAAGATGTGATGCTGGCCCAGGACACTTTGTTGATAAATATTTACAGAGGAGCAGAATGGATGTATTATGTCTGTCATATCTTTATAAACTCCCTGCTAATTCATAACATCTTTAAGTGCACGGGCTGGACTCCCAGACATTTACCAGCTGTGGGTATTCTGTATTTCTGTGCTGCATGGCCATTTGTGCTTTAGAAGTGAATATGGTATGAAATGGACCAGTCAGATTCCTTCATTTTGACCTCTGACCCTCAGAACCTCTGACCAGCCAAGAGTCAGGCTGAGAAGTCAACACACACACACACACACACACACACACACACACTCACACATATATATATATATATATATATATATAGTGTGTGTGCGTGTGTGTGTGTAATAGATATATACCTGTATATATATAACTCAGATAATTGTTTTGTGGGTAAAGCTTTGACCTTATCCTTTATAGTTTCTGGGAGAATCTCATTTCAGAGCTGAGTTATGACCCTCCTGCTGACCTTCAGAGGACTCTGCATGTACGTCACACAGCCAGCTGGCAGCTGCGATTCATCATCACCGAACTGAGCCGATGTCCTGAAATTTGACAGATCTTGATCGCATCGACACGGCCCGCCACAGAAATGGCTTTCTGCTTGGAAATAATTGCGTGACACGCTTCAGCCTTATTGGTCTGGGGGAGCCGGGAGCCGAGGGGGCCGACTGAGGCTCTTGCTCCTCCTGAAGCGTGTCCGTCAGGCTTAGACGCTGTCTGCAGTCCGGGGTCCCCAAGGACGACGGCGGGTTACAGTCACAGGGACAGAGCAGGTCATTATTTTAAAACAAAGTGACGGGGCCCTGTGGATCAGTTTGGGTCACCTTGAAATGGTGACTATAGGAAATGGTGACAGGAAGGGGCCAGACCATGTGACCCCCGTGGACATCTAGTGCTGAGTGAGACATCTCTCTGAAAATGTGATTTGGGGGTGGGGGGGCAAACCCTGCTGCTCACCTGCATCTCATTTTATTAAGGGTGTAAAGCAGGTTTGCTGTCACAGGAACGTCTGCTTCTTATAGCGTGACAAGTTCAGTTCATTTAAGTTGTATAGCAAAAAAGTCTGCTTTGTGTGTCCTTTTACCCCCAGGCAGCCAATAGAATCACTCTGTTCTATCCTCCAATTCCTGTGTCTTGCAGATCTGTTTACTCTGCAGAAGACTGAGGTTTTTCACAACTTACTTAAACGTTTGTTTACAAAGGAGTTACTCTACTACCTTCTGGGTATATTCTCATTAATTTTGTTTCTCTCACTCTCGCTCTCTCTTTAAATTATATCATCCATTCTAACTTGAGGCAAATTAACTATAAAGCATTTAGTGATCATTTGCATGCAAAATGCTTCCTACAAATTATGTTTCATTGATTATCATTATTGTTAATTAGATTGGGGTGAAATAATGAAAAATAATAAAATTCTAAAGTGAATTCATGTTTAAGAAATTCTGTGTTCGCTGTTGTTGTTTTGATGTCATGCATTCCATGATTATCATGGGGGTGGGTCTTGTGGCCATATTCTGAACTGGGGGCAAGATGATGGAGAGTTCTCTGAGAAATCACTATAGACATGTACAGGGGAGGTCTCTAAGAGTTGACCGTAGACGTGTACAGGGGAGGTCTCTAAGAGGTGACAATAGACATGTACAAGGGAGGTCTCGGAGAAATGACTATAGACATACAGCAGAAGTCTCTGAGAAATAACTATAGATGTGTACAGGGGAGGTCTCTGAGAGATTACTATAGATGTGTACAGAGGAGGTCTTTAAGAGGTGACTATAGATGTGTACAGGGGAGGTCTCTGAGAGATGACTATAGACATGCAGGAGAAGTCTCTGAGAAATGACTATAGACGTGTACAGGGGAGGTCTCTGAGAGATGACTATAGACATACAGGAGAAGTCTCTGAGAAATGACTATAGACGTGTACAGGGGAGGTCTCTGAGAGATGACTATAGACATACAGAAGAAGTCTCTGAGAAATGACTATAGATGTGTACAGGGGAGGTCTCTGAGAGGTGATCATAGACGTGAACAGGGGATGTAGGTCTCTGAGAGATGACTGTAGATGTGTTACATAGATATATGCAGTTGACATTTATACTGTCTGTCTAAGAGCGCTGTAGACTGAGAGACCTGAGAGACACCAGATATCACTGCCAGTGTTTCTCACCCACTTAACCACAGGCATCACTATGGGCAGCGATGGTCAGTTACCCACCTGAAGCTCCCCTTCTGGGACAAACCTGAACCCCCCAGTCTGACCTGCCTCAGGTGGAAACCCTGGTTGTTTGGGAAAGAGTGACGTGAGCCCAGTGCAGTGTCTGCCAAGCATGGCTCTGATGGGCAGCCCTGGACCAGACTGCCTGTTGAATATTGAAGGCTGGACAGGATAGGCTTTTTGTTTACCCTCTTCCTTGGTGTCTGGTGGCCCTGCCCTGATCTCTCTCGCACAGTGATGATTAACACAACAAAAGGAATATATTCAGCGAGTACTTCGGAGAGGGGGTGGCCTCTCTCATTAGTGGAAATGTACAAATTGGCCGGCGATCCGCTCTGCCGGGCGGCTGCCGAAATGCCGGCCCTAAATTATTAATCAAAGCGAAAGAAGGGCAAACGGAGAAAATTCCAAACAGCATGGAGCGCTGGAGGTCACGAGGGACCGGGACGTGGTTAATCTCCATTTTATAGTTAAGCGCAGATCGCATGAAGAATTCATGGAACGCTACGGCTGATTGTCTTTAGCGAAAAGTCAATCTGGGAATGTGGAATGACTCTCCATGCAAGCGAAATGGTTACGAAAATATTCTAAAAATAAAATCCAGGCAAGCCAAGCAGGGATTTTGATATGTCCGTGATGGGCTTCCAGAGAACACCAGTGTGTCAGCCAGCATGAAAGCAGCACTTAGCCACAGATGTCATGGTCCAGCTGGCTGGTCTTTCTGTGCTTTTGTGGCAGTTGTTGCTTCACAGGGTCACCATGTGATGCACACCAGCCTGACACAGAATTACACTTTGTTCTCATGCCTCATTGGCTAACGGGTGCTAATCCCGCCCACTGCTATCTGCTTGACAAAGCCTCTGTTAACTAACTCATTTCCCAGGTCCATCTTAGGGCCACTTCACACTCCACACCTACAACACATTTGCACACATCATGGCCACCACACATATTGTGCCTTCATTCCATGCGTCATTTGTTCACCTACACGTGGAATTACAGTTATGCTTATGCGGTGAAGCAACATGAGCAGTATTATATGTATGAAGTGTACTTGACTATCTTCTCAGACTACAGACAATGAATACAGTACAAAATTACTAAGTATGGCTGATGCGATATTAATATCAACATTGCATGTTATGAACACGCAGTTATCACATTGCAGCTGGGTTGAGATCAAGCTTCATCCTGTACATATATTGAGCCGCGATATAAGGATTTTCATAACATTATTTCTCAATACAGTTCCAGTATTTAGTATAAGCGTTGTGAGCGTTGAATGTAAACACAGGATGCCCCACCGTGATGGAGGGTCTCCCCCATTGTAGTCACACACTGCTTCACTGAAATCAGTAGTGACTCCCAAAGACGAAGATCTAACCTCAGCTTTAATGGGCAGATCCAGTGCTTCTGAACGTGGTCTAGAGATATTCCGACAGCTTGGGGTTGGTTCAACACAAAACAGGCATCTACTTTGACACATTAACTGCAGATATAATCAGCTTAGCTACAATTCATTTATTACTTTTCACAAAGTCTAATTTCATTCCCATTTCCCCAGAGATTTAAAATTACGTGATATATTCTCTTCCATATACACCCTCAGCTGCAAGTCTTTAGTTTCTCGATTTGAGGTTCACTGCAATCGGACAATTTCGGCGTGTGTTACGCATGACTATTTGTCGCAGGGCAGATCGACGTAGTAGAAATGAAACAAAAATAATGAATTTCTTATTTATATTATTTCCATGCATTATTAATAGCGTTAAGGACATCACCAACATTCCTGCAGTTCCAGCCATAGAGAAGGGTAGCCAAAACAGGCCATCTGGTCACTATATTTTTCCAGCAGATATATGTTCTTGTGTGATCGGATCTGGGGAAAATAACATTCAAGTTTAATAGAAGTGCAGCCATGTGTTGGGGGTGGGGAGAAGGGGGGCTTGGATGTGTCAAGCCACAGACTTTATTTCTGCAATGAAGGGACACACAGCCAGGACCAATGAGAGAAGTGAGTTTCCACAGGAAGTGTGAAAGCAGGCCTCTCGGCAGGTACATCCTCACAGCGTGTTCAGCAGCCTTCCCAGGATGCCGTTCTTTGTCTCAGCTATCGCGGGTGCGTTTAACACGCCTCTCTGGTGGGCTACAGCACCGACCTTGAGATAGGGGTGGGCAGGCCCACATATCCTGTGGAGTTTTTAAATAAATAATCAGTTTGGTGGCTGGTGGACCCACTTTGGAGTGATACTGTAGAAGCTGGCTGACATTGCACTCGATTCCCTGCTCGGTTTATCTGCGTTTGCCTGTGTTGGATCAAACATACGTTCCTGAAAGTGTTTTAGAGGGAATTTATTTTAATAGGCATTCAGTATTTCAGGTTACTAAATAAAACAATGCTTATCTTATTTGTACATGTTTAACTATTTACAAACATCAAGCATAGTAAATGAGAAATGGGACTTTGAATGAGATCGTTAAAAAGAATTTAATTTATAGCCATTCGAAGCCTTTCAAAGTCATGCAGACAATTTATCATTTTGGCGGCGATGGCCAGATCCCTCCCTAACACAGTCAGGCTGCTGAAGCGCGTCCGGAGGCTGTCAGGAGGGCGGCAGCAGTATCTGTGTCTCTGCGGCACTTCATGAAGTCCAAATAAACAGCTTATCTCCGGCTTGCAGGCCGCCCCCTCATGTCCGCGACACTGCGCTCTGTGTTCCTTACGAGTCCTTACGCTTCCGCAGTTCACGTGGCCGTGATTCTGTCGAGCCGCGTGGCTGGGTGTGAAAGCATGGGAGGAATGGGGGGGGGCGACTGATAAATGCACTGCCCCTGGGGGCGGGGGGCAGCAGGACCCAGTCATGGATTTGGTCCATCTGGTACCTGTCATTGTCGCCCTCTGATTTTCATTCTACCCTTAGATACAATTCCTTTTATTTTGAACCCTGATAAGGGTGATAAAGTTTATTGTGACCTACAAGTGCATATTTAAAGGATAATGCGAGCTGTCTCTCAGAAGAGAGGTGCTCATCTGTCCTGTTAGGGTCGGCTGTAAAAGATCACTCAACTCAAGCATGCTAAATAGGGTGAATTTGTTTGATTTGAGGAATGAGGGGTTTTCTTCTGTAATTCACATCCAGATCACTGTAGTTCAGGTGGGTTAGATTCTGCATGGTTTTTTATTTTCATTGTGCTCAGTTACCAACATCAGCTCTTCTGTGCTCCATAAAAGCGACCATGGATTGTGGTCAGGGTGGAATGCGTGAAGGCAATCGGACCACCGTGAGACCGACTTCTGATTCCCTGACACAAAACACTTTCGTTTTCAGCATTTGGGAAAGATAGGTTTGTCTTCTTGGGATCTGGCTCCCGCACAAACTCTGGGTAAAGTATTGGTTGTCCTCGGCAGGGTGTATCAGTGCGTCCGGCCGAGCAACAGCCTCGGAGGCGGCCCGGCGTGTGCAGACGTGATCCGCAGCAGTCCCGTTATCATGAGAGCACGTCGCTGGGAAGTCTTGGGGGGTGTGGGGGGTGGGGGGTAGGCTTCCGCACACAGTCCTTCAGCATCCGGAGAGTTCATTTCCATCGTGTGACTTCTGCTGTGCCTGTAAAAATGAGAGGAAGTGACAATGGAGAGGCAGAGCTTCCCACTGGACACACGGTGTGGGCAAAATTGATGTGGAGAAGGTGCAGCCTTTGATCCCAACCATCAGCAGTGTTCAGTATACGTTATTATTATTTATTGAACACCATTAAAGTCTTAAATTATTTAGTTAAATTACACCATTAGTTATGTTTGTTGCTGTAAAATCACTGTTAAGGACGAAGGTGATATGACTTCAGATGCCAGACATTTAAAGTTCCTGGCGCTGGTTTTCAGGTGTGAATGTTGCCTGCGGAGTTTACCTTCCTGAAGCTGAGGCCCTTTCTCGGGTTACATCAGGTCTCAAGCTCTCCGCTGTGTGAGTCACAGTGCCGGTGGCACGGCCACCTCCGCGTTGCATTCATCACGTTTAAAAGCGTGTAAAGATAAGCGTGTAATGACTGACACGAGGGTGCATCACAGCAGTCTCAAGATAAGATCGTGTTTCAGTTCCATAAGACGTCTTAAAGGTGTCAGACATCCCAATGACATGCACCTCTAGTATACATCACAATAAAAAATCTATTATTCATTCAGAAATTATGTATTTTGGACCTAAACGTGAAGCCCTCTGGTTATATGAAAAATGGCACTGTGTTCCTGAGCCCGGTCATGTGGGACGGCATTCCGGCGTCAGTGAGTGTGCGAGGGACCTCGCCGTCAGTCCGCGTGTATAAAGGAGCCCCGGCAGGGCAGAATCAGGGCCGTCAAAACAGGAAATGTCACAGGCGCCTGTTTATGGCGTAAACCTTTCTCACGCTTCCTCTGGGCCGTTTAATCACCGCTCAGTATCCTGCTTCCACATATCGGTGCATCCTATGTTCGATGGGGAGGGGCCTCACTGGTGCAGTTTTTTAACCAATCACAAAGCAGGAGTAACCAGCATGAAACTTAATTTCTCTCTGTCCATGATTTCTCTCTAAAGGTGATTTCTCTCTAAACTTAATTTCTCTTTTCCCATAATTTCTCTCTACATCTGATTTCTCTCTACTCAGCTTCAGTGGAGGATTAGATGAAAGTGTGACCAGGTCCCACCGTGCGTTACGTCACTTCTACACCAATTCAAAATGTGGTGGCTTTTAATATAGTGGTACACTCACTCTGGGGCAGGAGATTTTGACCTTCTGAGTGGTGCAAGAAGGACCTCCTTCCACAAGGGGCAGTATCTGCCCTGCTGCCCACAACGAGCAGCTGCTCTGACCCAGCTGCCCTGGTTAAACATTCATTGACATGCATTTTCACACCTAGGCCTAAAATCACTACTGTAAAATGCTCTATGAAAAAGATTAAAATAATTAAAAATATTTACTCTAATGAAATAATATCCATGAAATGTATTTGCACTGATTCTCCGAAAAGGAGGGTTCATTTAAGAAATATATGACCAAATCTCATTTATCTAAATACAGGAAACAGCAAATAGAAGAATGGCTTTTTGCAGGGGTTAAAGTAGCCTCTTATAGTTGTCTAGATATTAAGCTGTCTGTCTGACTGTATTTCCTAGGCATAGCAGCCTTCCATAGCAGCACCAAGCTGATAAGGAGCTTGGTGCCCAATCCTCTTGGCCCCTGTCATTCTCTCATGGCTGTGACTCATTAGATAATAACAGGCGTTTCATTACTTTGTAGCCCAATTCAATTTTAGCAGTGTGCTCACACATATCAGTGGATGTGTTATTTGCGATTTGACGCACTTATACTACCTATTTGGATAAAAGTGTCTGCTAAATAAAGTTAAAAGTAAGGAAGACAATGGAAGGCTTTTGGGAATTTTGCTAATTCCAAGGCAAGGTGAATTTCCTCCCACTTCAGCAGTTCAGGTGAAGAGCCCAGGGACCTGTATTATTAAGCCGGATTTTTTTGCTTAGCCAGATAACTTGTCAGCTTTAATGTAGCCCAGTTTAACCTGACTTTATCTTCATTCACTTATATTTAGCCCAGACTACCTTAAATTTCACTCTTGCTCACCCAAAAATTCAGCTTTGTGATACAGGCCATAGGTGTAGTTGCCTCCCAATTCCCAGGCACCCTCTGCCCGTCCTGCGCCTTTTAGCCTAAAATCGATAGCGGTTTCACATTAACCTGTGGTATTCAGCCCCTTGTGTTGCATGTGGGGGCGCTACGCTCAGGAAGGTGGGGGGTGGGGTCCTTTTCGAGGGCCTTCTGAAGTCAGTGGCAATTCGGCCATCCAGCTGCCTTGCCGTGTTTCAAGCCTTCCCCACTCATTAAGGTGGAAGGGGACGACGTCAGAGCCCCGAGCGTTAATTAGCAGAAACATCCGGCAAAGCGACACAACGGCTACCAGCTGCTATGATTCATACCGGGCACTGACATGCCCTGGCCCGTTAATCACAATGCTCACGCCTTTATATGGGGCGGCCTCTTTCCAGGACCTAATTACCCAATTTGCTAATTGTTCTAAGCCATTTGAGATAATTCAGGGACGAATGCTGCGTGTGCTGTTTTCCCTCTTTCGTCATCCATTATCGTAAATGAAGATGAAGCTAATTGCTAACGGCACTCTGCATCAGTGGTGTAAGTGTAGCCGAACCCGAGACAGGTAGGGACTGCTGGTGCCATTGGCAATTAAAGCACTGGATGCGAGACTGAACATGAGGCACATATGTGATGATGTGTGCTGAATGGGGATCCATGGAGCAGTATGCACAGGAAGTGATGCAACTGCAAATGCCTGACCATGCCGCCCTTGGACTTGAAGTGTGGGACTTTGCTCTGGTTGCATGTCTGCTTGCCACATGGCAGCGGCTGGCTGTAGGGCCTGGTGTTCAGTTATGCAGGAGATCTCATTGGCTGACCCCATGCTCATGTGGCTTGGCCAATCTGTGCTACCTTGACGTGATGCTCCACCAACTGTCCCGAACAGCCAACGCTCTGACATTTCCTGGAGCCATGCTGTGGCTCTGATCATCGTCCTGGACGTCAGTTTCGCTTTGACCCAGAACCCTGGGGTCGCTCGGAAACGGCTGTCTGGCAGAGGTGGCGAGGCAACTTAGCCAGACGCAAAATGAGAAGCGTTTCCCCCCCCTCGCCTGCCCGTTCTCCCTTAGGTCACCCTTGAAATTGTCTTCCAGCAATTTGCCAATGTTCTTCCTCAGCGTGCTGGACTGGGGGTCAGAGCTCAAGGCCAAAGATAACCTTGCACTGCTAGCTTTCTTTACAAGATTCTTCTGCTCGTTTTCTAAAAGCAGGGAAATAAGGGTCCGCTGTAGTTCGCAAACACCTTCTGACATCTTCCCAGATCATGTCTCCAAGGTATCCAGTATCCAGGGGTAACGTGTGTATGGCACGAGCCGTTAGCATGCTAAGAGTTAGCCCGCCGACCGCTATTTTGTTTTTCTGGGTGTCCAGCTCAGTTCGACGGGGCCCCATGTGCTGACTTTGGTGCTGTTGTGGCTAATGAGGCAATTAAAGCGGGGCATTGCTGTGATACCTCCGTGATTGTGTTTCATGTCTAAGAGGGATGTTTTCGAGGTGCCTTCCAGGAGGACGGGGCTCTGGCGCTGTGTTTTGTGGATGTGCTACCGAGTGTATATTTAGTACAGATAATTAGCCAGTAATTGGACCGGCTCAGGCAGCAGAATGTGCAGGACTGAGTAGCCACCGGATGGGTGGCAAGATGCGGGTGGGGGGGCGGGGGGTGTGGTGAGCTTCACAGAGCCATCACTGGGCAAATTCAGTCTCTCTTCCTGTTCCTGTTACCAACACTGGACCATGTTGCAGGGGCAGAGAGTGTTCACTGCAGAAGCGTCACCCTTAACTGGAACAATAATGGCAATTGTCCCTGAATTACATCGTACATTGTGCTTTAATTGTATCATCAAAGCTGTCTTTTGAAACCAAAGGAAAAAAAGCCACAACCTAAGACACGGTCACATCAGGTTTGATAGCAGGTATTGTAAGAAATGTAAAGATGGTTGTTAGTATTAAACTAAAACATATCACAGATGCCCGATATCTAAGTTCTTATTTTGGGGGGGGCTAGAGCAATGCGATTCTAATTTAGCATGTAACGCATTTTCAGTGTCTGGGTGATAATGACCCCCAATGCTGAAAAACACAATGCACTGTAAATCCTGGGTCTGAATGTGAAAGCCTAATGCTAGCTGCAGATGAACGTAACCGCAGATATGTGCTCTCCACACTAACCGCTGTGCAGCAAGTGAGGAAACTGGCAGCCGTCTTGAGGAAGAGCCCCAGACTGCACATACAGGCCTTGGGGAGCCATTTGATGGCCGGCTGAGGGGGGGGGGGGGGGGTTCCCAGGGAGAGGGGGTTATGAATCCAACGCTAAAATGGCTGCTTAACTTAGAGTAGGACGCGGGTGATCTGTGAGCTATGAGAGGTGTGTTAATGACAAAGAATTCATCCAGTTGTCCCTCATCCAGCTGATCATTCAATATAAGGTCACAGAGGTTATTTCAATTGTCCAGGAAACACAGATCCAGTGGAAAGAGATCCAGTGAGGAAATGGGAACTAATGCGGCAGTTCTCCGTGGTGTCTACTTCTTCTAGGAACGTAAAGTTGTGGTTCTAAGCAAACAGGTTAAAAACAATGTGTCTTAACAGGCCATTGATCCAGTCAGATTTAATTTAATTTTGCAAGTTGTTCATTGTCTGCTTATTTTCAGTCCTTCGACAGATGTTTTTTGTTTAAAGTCACTTCTTTCATTATAGAGTTCATCAAGCAGACACTGGGTTATAATCAGAATCACATGGCAGGAGATGACTGAATGGACACAGATGTGATTAATCTGCTCTTTATGTAGAACTTTCCTCTGCTGGACCAACACTGTCAGCTCTCTCTGACTCTTCTCGGAATGAATCGTGACCTTGGCTGTGGGACACCCTGAGGATAATGCACACCTCTGCTGGTCCAAAAGCCCTCGCCATGGCATCCTGTTGCTTAGCGACGGGGCTTCCATTCTCTGAAGCCAGGGCGGATTATAGCGGGATGGATGCGGTTTGATGTTCATACGGAAAGCCATTTAAGGGCATACAGCCATAAATTGCGTACCAGTCAGATTGCTTGCAAGTACGATTGAGTTTACCAATTAGCTGGATGCGAGCATCTAGTTGCCCAAGAGGGAGCATCTAGCAGCAAAAGGGAGGGCATCTAGAAGATGGATGGCCATAACAAGTAGCCAGATGGGGGCATCTCGAAGCCGAAGGGGGTATCTAGAAACCAAACAAGAGCATCAAGCAGCCAAATGGGGGCATCTAGAAGTCGAACGGGGGTTATCAAGTACCTAAATGGGGGTATCAGGTACCCAAATGGGGGTTTCTAGCAGCAGAATTGGGGTATCTAGTCTGCGGAACTCATTATAACCACATATAAGCCTGGTGGGAGGGTCAGTGGGCGTGGTCAAGGGACAGTGGGAGTGGTCATCTGCTTTGCAGCGTTTGGATGACGCCTGAGGCCCTCAGCTTGGTCAGGTGACCATCCAGTCTGGGCTGTCTCTCATGCCAGCAAAAAGGAAAAAAAAACACTGTAACTCGCAATCAGCTTCCCCCTCAATGGTACATTTTACACCCTCACATGGTAAATATGGGAAAGGTGTATAAACATCCGAACTATGAATTATTTGATGAGTCCTGGCCAGTGGAAATGAGACCGATTCCATATGTTGGGTCCATGGAGAAGCCGATCAGGTTCTTTATTTTTTTATGAACTGATTCGTCCACTAGCTGTCCACATTTCATCACAGAACAAATCCCCCTTCCAGTCCTGTTGCAGAGCCAGAAACAGGTTATACTGGGTGGATAAAAAAAACACACACATTTATTTCAGAGAAGCTGGTAGATACTCAGATTCCGGCCCCCTGGGACGGCCGTTATGAGAATGAGTCAATATCATTTCAAAACCAATAAAGAAAAGGAGGGTTTTTTATTACCGTAGGAAGTTATTACCAAACTTGCTTGATCCTTTAAGACCCAAACGTAATTAGATCTGAGGTAAAATATGATTAAGAGGATTGGTTTCACTGGAATGGTTAATGAAGGGTTACAGTTGAAATGTCTATGGTAAATATTCTGTTTTGAGTTACTTTTAACAGTCCGTATTAGTCATTAATGCAGGTCGTGCAAATTTCAGCCATTGCGTGTCATGTGACGTTTTATTATCTATTATGTGCTGGTGGCTGGGCATCTCAAGGGATTGAAACCGGCGTCTGGAGCAGGATATGACCTCCTCTGCCCCGGCACCTCAGCTCCAGTGAGCAGACTTGTCCAGAAAAATAATGACCTAAGTCTGTGCGCCGCTGTTGATTTGAATTGCTGTGGGTGACGTCGCTGTCTAAAATTAACCACGCTCAAAATCCCCTCTCTGGTGTTTACAGGTCACCACACACCCAGCAGGACCGGTCACCGGGAAAGAGGTCCGTGTCGTCCCTTTGAAGAGGCTTATATGTGAAGACCCACTTTGTGGCAGCGATTGCAAGCGTCAACCATCCGGGTCACCTAGGGTGTGCAGGTGCCGACTTGCATAAATAAAGTCGAATTAATATTAATAATAACTGATAGACATTGCTAGAAGATCAAAGTCTTCCATATGTGAAAGTTCCACTTGGAAACTGCCCACAACGTTCTCCCATGGAGATCGGGGTCACATTTCTACATTTCCTGTCCCTTAAAGGTGGGCCCTGGCAGCCCGCTTTTCAGCCAGGTGACGTAATGCATTTTTACAGACATCCTGCGATGCCTTTTGGCTTATTCACGTACTGTGGCACCAACGGGCAAAGCTTGAACCACAAGCTACTTGCTGTTTGGGTATCTCTCAGACATCCACTCAGAGAGGCCCCCTGTTGAACACAAACAGTCCCTACACTAAATATGAAAAAGGCACATTCCTTATATAGGGGACATTGAAGGGACATATTCAGCTAGCTATGATCTTCTGCTAGCTAATGGCAGCGGGGGTCTGAAATGACTTTTTGGGTGGGGCCCTCGAAAAAACAAACCCACTCCTGACGGCAGATTACAGCCCCCTGCTGACATCCAGACCCCCCTGCCTTATTTTTCCCCAGTGGGCTTTGGTAAAATTTTTACTTTTATGTTTGTGGCTCTATCAATTATCTTTATTGGCTTGGCTATAGCATATCACACCGTGGAACATATGTTAATCTCATATGGCTGACAGATGACTGTTAATTTGATGACCGTACGGCACAAGGTGTGGGTTTAAAGTCACGTGTGCCGTTAATTTCTGTTTCCTGGAAGAGTATCGGTAAGTCACACAGCAGCCTGTTACACAGACGCCGCAGGCAGTGACCTCTTTTTATTTTTAATTATGAAACTAATCGAGAAACAGTCACCCTGATTATTATTAATATTTCATGGGTCTGGAGCCCTGGAAATTATTTGCCTGTTTTTAGTAACCAATTGGGACTGCAGTTAACCTCAGAGATACATCCTGGATGGGACAGAAGGGCACACACACATGTTCATGCACACACATACACACACACACACACACACACACACACACACAGACACACACACAGACCTATACTCTTTGTGGGGACTCGCCATTCATTTATATGGGCATAACCCTAATCCCAATAATGTCAACCTTAACCCCAACCCAGCCATAACCTTAACCATAAGTAAGTAACCTAACGTAATATGAGTCTTTTGGCATTTTTAGCTTTTTGGTTGCAGTCACAAATTCTTGTAAAATTGAATTTCCCCATGTGGAGGCTGAAAAAAAACGTCAAAATTACAGGTTTATTTTTTTATCACATCGTGGGGATCCGCAATATAATGGTTTCTACAATATAATGTATATCTGGACCACACACACACACACACACACACACACACACACACACACCCAAACCAACCCAACTGAGAAACCACGTTCACCTGAAAGGTTACCACAGATTCCCCCAGATGAAGCTCCGGCAAATCCTAGAGGATGTACAACATGGCAGTAAACCCTCAACGAAAAGCACAAGCTCTACAAACGCAGGAGGAAGCCGGCACTCTGACGGGGCCTTCGGCGGCTCGAAGGTCTGCGTGTGCCAACGGCTTCGTCCGCGCGATTGTGGGCGACGTTTCACAGGATGTGACCTCAGTGGAGTTCCATGTGCTCAGCACATGAGGACTGTAAACGTTAAGGACCCAAGGAGTCTGTGTCACCACAAGAGAGAGGAGTCACATGAGTTCGCAGGGGGTCATGATTTGTTCCCCGTGAGTTTTCCGATTGTTGCTCGTACAGTGTAGCTAACTAAACAATGACAAATACGGCAAGACTTCACACTCTCCGTTCTCTGGACCAGTACCCAGTTTCAGCTCAGCAGACCTGCCTTCTAGACACTCTTGTCTTTGAGCTTGTTCCCACAGCTTAATCGCACAGGGAAGTTTCCAGAATCTAAATGAAGGGTCGGGGAGGAGTGGGGGCGGGGGTGTGGGTAACTCCAGTTCCAACATTTACTTTATCTCTGGGCTTCCTAAGGGCTTCAAACAATGAGATGCAAAGTTTTTTTTAAAGCCTTCCAAATACGCTATGGGGAGCTGGAGCTCACTCAGTGTGGCTGGCCCCGAGGCCTGTGTGTCTGGAGTAAACATTACCCTGCGTATGAAAATGAAATAAACGCTGGAAATGAACGCATATGAACCGCACATGCACCAAACATGGAACGTGACATAAAACGGGGGGGGGGGGGGGGTGGGCTTCACCCGGGGCACCAAAAATCCGCGTATACGTTCATCCGGGAGTCGCAGTCACAGCTACACTCAGAAGCGCTCTGTGCATGGCCAAATACTGCATAAAAATGCAGTAAATAAATAGTTAATGTCTGTTTAGATATTATATGAAGGTTTACATCTCTTATGAAGATGCCAGAAAGCCTGTAAGTTTGGAGGGTAGGAAGACAGGAATGATCTCTGGAACCCTGGGCTGAAACATTTTGCTTCCCCATGTAATTCCAGGACATGGAGTGCAGTATCCTTGAGGTATTGTAGTGTACACCACAGTCAAAAGGCCAATGAACTATCTCTCCCTCTGAAGATATCTGTCCATCCGCTTGAACTCCCTTCTGCTCATTTGTCCAATCTTCAGTTCTCCGGTCCATTCAGTTGTTTGTCTGCCCATCCATTCATCCACCCATTCATTCCTCCATCTTCCATCTACCCCCCCATATGTCCATCCACCTTTCCATCCAAACACCCATCTGTCCATCCACCTGTCCTTCATCCTTCCCATCTCTCCATCCAACTTTCCATCAATCCACCTACCTGTTCATCTCTTCTCCCATCAGTTGATCCACCCTTCCATCCAACCTCCATCTGTCCATCCATCAACCTTTCTATCTGTCTTCCCATCTGTCCATCCACCTGTCCATCCATCCATCCATCTATCCTCTCATCTGTCCATCCACCTGTCCCTCCATTTATTCTTCTCATCTCTCCATCCAGCTTTCCATCCATCCACCTACCATCCAACTTTCCTCCCATCAGTTGATCCACCCTTCCATCCAACCCCCATCTGTCCATTCACCTGTCCATCCAGCCATCCACCTATTCATCTATCCTCCCATCTGTCCATCCACCAATCTACCAGCCAGTCTGCTCCCTTCACCCCCCCTCCTCCATCTTTCCACCCGGATCTCTACCTCCCCCTTTCTCTGCCTTGGCAGAGCCCGTCTGGCAGCTGTCCCACTTAAGCAGTAGGCACTCTCCTCTTCCAGATGGACGCTCCTGTTGTCCATCTATCTCTTTTGGACACACTTTAGATTTTATTTGATTATATGATTCCATTTTTTACTTACTCTGATATTGTCTGCTCCAAATTTTAAATGAGAATTAATAAAGCACTAACAATGGAATTCAGGGTGGCAACATATTTAATTAAAATGGACTTTTAGAACTTACAGAATGGACTTTTAGACTTACAGAAATTATATATATATATATATATATATATATTTGGCTTGTTAATTTTAAGAGATTACTATAAATGTATAGAATAACCCCAGTACCGGAAATGTGTTTATGAATGGATGGATATCTAGAATTTTACGAGGCTGGAAAAACATCTGGGGAAAGTGAATGGTGTGAGTTAGTGACGGGAGCAGAATGTGGGAAAGGCGCCTCTAAAGTGTCCCCTTGAGGCGTGACGCCCTCGGCCTGGAAGGGGCTGCATCTGAATTTCTTTGACTTCCTTTAGCTTGATCTCTGCCTTTGGGGCAGAAGCAGACACCACATGTCTGACGTTGGCTCTCCTACGTTGTATTAAAGAGACTCGGACTTGTTGATGCTGAGAGCATGATGTGGTGCTTCTGGTTCTGATTCTGGTGCCTGTTGGAGTTCCTGCCTATAAATGTGTCCCAGACAACAGTGCGGAGTCACTCTGACATTACTGCCCCATTCACCCCACCGGCCAATGAGGGGGTCAACGAGATGATTGGCCAGCTGACAAGGGCTGGACGTGGCCCACCCCGGGCTATGCTGCCATCTGGAGGGGCCGCATGCCAGTCTAGCAGGGGTGCCTGGGGGGCGGGGGGGTTTCACCTGTGTTCCACTATCCAGCGAGGAGGGAAGGCGACGTATTGTCCTTAGAGGGCCCCCCCAGGCTGTGTGTGAGCCTCTGCTGTGTGTCTCGGGGACATTCCAGTGGACATTTTCATCTGGCGGGAGGGGGGGGGTGGGGCATCGCTGCTGACCTTTATATTTACATTTATTTACAGAAATGGATGTCTCAGGTATGGGTGGGAATGCTGTTCAGCTCTGATACATCTGTTTGGAGGAGCATTAACCATTATGATGATGATGATGATGATAAAGGTCAATGCCCAATTGGACACACGTTTGTACTTCAGTACTTTGTGCCCTTTCAGCTGTTGCATGGTGTTGCAGGCCTTCTGCTCTCTGTTGGGTTTTACTGTAGCTTCCTGGTTATGATGGACCTCATTTCTGAGCACCCTAAGTGTGGAAAAACCACACGACATGCTGAGAAAAGATCACACGTGAGTGTTCATTCCTGCCACACTATTAAGTTCAACATCATATTTCCTTGACGCTGGATTAATGTGAGCCTGTGATTTACATTGTGAGTCAACCAGACCCTGGAAACCAGTAGCTTTAACTGGGAAGGTCCACCTTGCCCTTGATTTATTTTTCCATTATGCTTAAAATCCTTCAGCAAAGGCTTCCATAATTAGCTTCCATATTAGCTTAAGGAAATCCTCAGGCTGAAACGTGGGTCCTGTCTCCGTAGTTCACACAGCGGGGCTTAACTTCTACGTGCCAAGAATGGGGGGGGGGGGACGGAGGGATAGAGGTAATAAACTACGCCCCCCTGGCATACACCAGCCTCAGCTGTCGGCGGTGGGGAGGACGGCTTGGTGAGCCCAGGTCATTACCGCTAATCAGGCTTCAGCTGAAGACCTGCAGCTTTGAGCGTGTTGGGAATAGGAAGGACTGAGGATGCTCGTTCACAGCTGAGACGTTTATCTCCCAAGTGCCGGTAGCCCTGATTAATGGAGTTGGGGGGGGGGGAGATGGGGAGGTCAGCTCGAACCTGAACATGTCCCGTGAACCGTGGAGTGTTTCCTCAGAGAGTCGTAATAATTCATCTCTGACTGTGCTGCCTTTCCTGTTTGCTCTCATCATACTACATAGACAGCTGTTAGCATCTGGATCATTAAGTCATTTCCAACAGCATATGAAACCAGAATAGCCAATCGTCATGGAAAATGATTTGTTATGGAGCTGATATTAAAACTGTATACATGGTAATGGATAAATGGATGACAGAAGAATAGACAGATGGATATCATTAAAAAGATATTGTGATTTCATTTGAAAGTTACACAAATAACATAGATAGGAGTCACAGTCGCATGTTTTTGAATATTAGAAGGAAATCTCAGGAGAGCATGAGTCAGAGAGAGCCACAGGTCCAGAGGGGGTCCACAGTGACATCTCATCATGCTTTAAGATCATCACACTTGTTACTGGATATGGATCTTCTCTCATTTCACAGTGAAGCATATTTCAAAGTATTGTGTCAATAGCAGTGTAGAGAGCAGAGCTGATTTGGATATCGATAAGAGACTAAAGGAAGATCTGGATCTTAATGCATTTTTTTCTTCCTTCAAGTGCAACAGGTGCAAACATGTGACAAACGCACCATCAATGAGCTGCTTCTTGCAGCTGTTCAGGGTACAACGACACGGTAAGAGTAAAATACATTGATGCATCAAATACATACTTCTTCACATAGTTCATGCAAAATGTTATATATTTATTTATATATACTCCTGGACCAAAAAGATGGGTCAAACCCAAAACTGCAAAATATCCGACTTTGAATGTTCTTAATAACAAATCATTGGTCAGATAATTTGCAAGAAGAATGGAATGTACTCCTGAGATCTGCGCCTCCGTTTGGTCACTAAGGCTCACTGCTGCAGTGAAGTGCTATGGAAACACAGGAAACTGGGAAATTCACATGGTCTTCTTGTACGCAGTGATGAAACCATGAAGAGATTTAAATGTTTGATAAAAAAAACAAAAAACATAAAACCTCTTCTGGCTATTTGCTTATTGAAGCTAATAACAGAGCAATATTTAGAAATTTTGGGTTTGACCCACTTTTTTGTGCAGCAGTGTATATATATATACACACACACACACACACACACACACACACACACACACACACACACACACGCGCGCGCGCACCAAATACGCACTATAAAAAAACACACACAAGTAAACCTGGTAATTGCAGTGATTGTATTTCCTTAATTGCATGATTATGAATGTAGCCAGTTTGCAAACATGCCCTGTGCCTCCTATACGCTAAAAGCCTTTTAATGTGGCACCCATTGAGGACCGTCCGCTTCCTCCACTCTTTACTGACTCTGAAATGGCAGATCACACATTTTCTTGCCCCTGACAGGCCTGTTTGATGCAGGTTTCACATAGTGAAGTGCATGCCAAGCCATTCATGCAGAGAGTGTTGAGTGGCCCACACAGCAAGATCCCGTGTCTGGGTCACTTTATTATTATTATTTAACCATTAACTGTCAGTCACTACATTTATATTGCCTCATTATGCTGACTTTGTTCTATATACTATGTATATAAACCCTTATGTATGTTTGAATATAAAGCCTTGTGTCAAGCCCCTATGTTCTTGCATTATAAGCCCTTGTCATTGGTTGCTTATATGTTGCATTGGGGTTATGGAGGAACATTATTTCATGTCACTGTATGCCTTTATATGGACGGTACAACAATAAAGTGTCCACTTCATTCTTATTATTGCTGTTGTTGTTGTGACTCACTGCTTGTATGCTGCACTGGGGTCATGGGGAAGCATTATGTCATGCCACTGTATACCTGTATATGGATGGTATGATCATAAAGCTCACTTGACTAGATTTAATAAGTTTGTTCTTGAAGAACCGATGTTTACGTTGATCCATCGTTCTTCAGCTTCTATTTTTCATTTTTTCAGAGAATTAATACAGTATGTTATTGTTCAGGTGAGGTTGTTTGGTCAGGAAAAATTCTAACACCACAGTAATATAAAGAAAGGAGAATCTGTCTATAACAAGAGAGGAAAAATTAGTCAATAATTACTGTGATGAATCAAGCCTGCTTTGGTCTGCACCATCTGTCTGTCAAGGAAGATGAAGTAAACATCGCTGTGGCGATAAGATCCTTTGAAGGACAGTTTATTGTCACAGACACATTCTCTGTTCACGAAGACACTGTGAGCCAGCCTCAAATAAATTGCGTTGCTAAGTCACAAGAGAAATGATCCTGTGTCTGTTCATTCAAGATCTCCTTCACCGGTAGACAGGGGACTTCAGAAAGACAGATGATAACATGTGACTTTCATTTCCTGTTCACTGGTGCAGGAGAGGAGAGCTTGGGACCCGGGGATTTTTCTGTTTAAATAAAGAGAGGAATGTTTCAAACTGAAACAATATGGTGAAAACACAACGACATTTAAACAAAATGATCTATATGAGTACTATCAGCCTAGTACAGGTACAGGCAGGGTCCAACTGGGGATTAAGGTGTCCAGTGGGACGTAGCCTGGTCCAGTGAGGTATGGAGGAGTCCGAAGGTGTCATGGTCAGCTTCTGTTCAGCCATTGATGACGCTCTTGACCAGCCCGTTTCACTGCATGCTTCTTGCGCTCGGCTCCAAGGCCCCGGCCACGCCCCTTGGGGGGCTTCTCATGGCGCACTGCTCAATGTTGATGGAAAGGGGGGAGGAGAGCCGAGTCCCGGACCTGCTCACTGGACTCTGCACAGAAATGCCAGCGTTTTGCTGAACAAGCGCGTGTCACTGGCCACGTTGGGGAGGCACCAGGGCTTCGAGGAACACAGCCATGAGCTGAGCATGGAGGGTGTGGCTCTCCAGTACCGAGGCCCCGTCTATAAATAACTAATCTGCTACGTAAATAGGGAGGAGAAGGGGGCTTCCTGTCCTGAGTTTCTAATTAAAACGGGTCCCAGAGGGCCTCTCTATCTAACTGTTTGGAGCATGTTGATGAGAGGTAGGTAATTCTGCTGGGAGAAGGCTTGTGCCAGTGTCGGAGGGGAGGGG
>JABFEA020000050.1:5684915-5699638 GCA_019775915.2 Cyphomyrus plagiostoma | reverse complement strand
CCCCCCCCCCCCCCCCCCCCCCCCCCCCCCCCGCCCCCCCCCCCCCCCCCCCCCCCCCCGCTTGTGCAGTGTCGTCTCCCTTACAGTTAGGTTTTACAGGCATGACTTTGGGATGGATTCCAGTGGCAGAGAGCTAGACTGGAGTGGGGTGTGGGGGCCAGGCTGCGGTGGGCTGGGGTGTGGGGGTGTAAATGTGCTCACAAAGGCTGCATTCTGTTTAATTTCCCTGAAACAGACCCTAAGCACGAGCTCCGTCCTTGGTGACAGTGTCACATTGGTGGCAGTCGCAATAAAGGGCTTCTCCATGATAAAGACCTTGAACGCCGCATCAAAGGGACCATTTTTGATTCATACGTCCCTCTTATAATAAAAAAAAACTGTTTTCGCCAAGGAATGACGTCCACTGTGCAAGCATAATTATGTTATTCAGAGATCTGCCTTTAATTTGCCATAATGCCTATCTGTTTCACATAAAGAAAAAGAAAACCACCACTTTTGCGTTTGCATAAAGAGGGTCTTTGAAATCAGTTTAATTTATGTTCCTGTCCCACTCCCACTCTCAGATGACCAACGACCTCTTCGCTCCATTCCCATAAAATGCCGTCATGCATCAGCTCGACCAATCAAAAGGAGCCTCTCACACAAGGTCTTTGTCGGGGAGCTCATCTAAATTAGGCTGACTTACTCTACACAAACGTGACATGTAGAGTCATAAATATGCAGCCCCCGCCTAATATCATTCATATGTGACTCTGTATGGGAGTAAATCATGCTCCCCGGTTCCCATTACCTTTGTAGCCCATAAACCTCCCGTTCTCTTATGTTAGCGACATTAGCAGCACCGTATAAACTTTGGAGCGTGCAGGGTGGCCAATCAGTGGCAGTTTTACATCCTCCACTCTCCGGCTCGACCCCTAACCCCCCTCAGCTGGACACCAAGGTTCTTCTCTGCAGGAAAAGCACCCTGCCTACGGGCCTCTCAGCTTCACTGGCGAGCGAGAGCAGCGGTTAGCGAGGGCCCAGCGGCAGGGGCGCGCTCTGAAAGCAGTCGAGCAGCCACCTGCTTGACAGAACCACAGGCCCTGGGCTCGCTGACGCCGCTCTTGTGGAAGTGCCATGTCAGCGCGTCCGCTTCCGCCCTGATGTAAGAATGTCTCCCACTGAGAGGAAATCTGACATGACCCAGTGAGCCTGCATGCAGCCCACATATAAATTGGTCCGATAGACAGCCAAGAGCTGCACAGATGCCTGCTACAAATGTACTTCAGTTATTTCCTCTATTGGTGTTACTAGGTGAAAATCATTTTCGGGGGGAAAAAAAGGGACTAATTGCATCATGAGTGACGGGTACTGTGAGGCACTGCTACCATAGCAACGGTCAGAAAACGACAGCGGAGGCTGAGCGGATGAGGGGAGTGGCGGATGGAGCTTCCATTCGCGGGGTTCTACCGTCTTGGGGACGCGGGGGCTGGACGCCGCCTCCGCACCACGGCTGGATGCCTCTGTGAGGATGGGCTTGGTCAGAGCAGAGGACAGGAATGTGTAGCGTGGGGGCGCAGTGCAGGAAAGGGGGAACCCCCCTTTCAGGGTTACTGGGAGTGGGCTGGAGTGAGGTAAAGCGGGAAAAAATAAGTTGACTTGACTTTGAGCATCTGGGCCGTCCAGCAGATACACAGACACTGGGAGATGTTCGGACTTATTGCGGTGTGGGTGGGGGGGGGAGTTAATAAATGGATTGCATACTGTCACCTCAAATGTATGTCAGAATCCTGCTCTGTCATTTCCCTGCCCGGCCAGCAGGTGTCACTGGTCACCCCTCTCCGAAGCGCTTGAGTCTTTGTGAATTGACCCACACCTGCGTCTTATTGCCCCTAGTTTTTAGTGTTTGGTTGATTTGAATTGTCCCACACCTGTGCCTCATCTTACCCACCTGTATATATATGTGTCTGTGCTTGGCCTTGTTCCTCAGTTGGCCTTTGTTTTTGTGCCTGTTGTTGCCGCCATGTGTTTGCTGTGTTGTTACTATGGTTGTTCCCTGCCTTAGTTTTTGTTTTTGGAGAAAGAGCTGCTTTTATGAGCCATATTGTGGATTATTCCCCCCACCTGGGAACCACCCATCACTCCCAGAGTCTTAAATGTCTCATTTGCAGATTAACTGCGGAAAGACCGAAAACAAATGCACTCAAAACTGGTCTGGAGGAGAAAAACACTACAGAGCCACTCAAATACTGATAATGACTCACAGGAAAGAAGCAAATGCCCCCCCCAGTGTTTATCCTGTTAAACAGTGAAAGGGGGAGACCCCAAACCTCAAGAAGAGCACTGTAAGCATAAGGCAGGCTGAGTCTCTCGTGTGTATGACAGAGGGACGACACCCCACCCCCGCCAAGATCCCCCCAGCTTGCGGGAAGTATGTCTGGGCCTTCCTGACTCCTCACCTTGATCGAAACCAGAGAGCGGTCTGGATGCACGTGTGATTCCTTAAAGAGGGGCGTGTGTGAGCAGCGACGCGGGGGTGGCGGTGGCCCAGGGGTGCGGGGAATTCCCCTTTGAAGTTGGCTTAACCTCAGCTCTGCCGGGCCTGTTCTGGGCTCCGGCTGTTTGCGGCCGCTGGTGCGTGTCACTGCGTGCAGGTGGCCTCACACACAAAGGCGCCGCGTTCTTTACCTCAGGACCTTTTCATGTGGTTAAATGTGTGTGTGTTCGGGACTGAAACCCAGCGGTGTTAAAAATGTGCTGCTTAAACACTATAGCTTCTTAAGAAAATGCCTTCTGTCATTTGTCCAATGCATGGGGCCTTTCCGATCAATCTAGAAGTTTAACAATACGCATAAAATGATTGAAGCTACTTTTTCTGAGGTCAACAAACATTTAAAATTAATAGAAAAAAATAATTTGATTAGTCCTCATTAGAGATAAATTCCCTATTGAAACATTAGACGGTGTGTCCAGGGGGTTATCAGGGTATAAGATGGGGGGGCCTGGATGTCAGTCCAGCACGTTTTACACAATGCTCGAAGGAGACGGACGGATTTCTTTTTTCCCCACTGAGAGAGTTTAATTCACCTGAAGTCACTCAGCCCTGTAAATGCTAGCTAATGTGCACCATTTCAAGTCTCATTTTACCAATCTTAATTATTCTTCTCTACTGGCATCTCAAGCCTGCCTTGTGAGGATCCTTGTGTTTAATCACATCCATTCCATGAACGGATACAAACCCTCACACCAGGCTGCATCAGGCTGATTGGCCTGCTCTGGCCAATCAGAGACGGTGTTAGCCAGTCTCCCTTCATGGCCAATCAGAGCCAGGCTTAGCCGATTCCCCTTCATGCAGCGCCGGGCCCTTGGTCTCCACAGCGCCTCCTTCACATAACTCCCATTTCTGAGGGGCTTGTCTGCCCACATTCTGGTTGTAAAGACAGAACCTCAACTCCTTGGTCATTAAACCCACTCAGCACAGTGGTCAAATAGCCAAAGCCCTTGATATCTTCTGTCACCATCACCTACTCTATTTATTTTATATGCAAACATAATACATGCAATTTCCTTTTGTAACTTCAGAATGGCCTTTAATCTTCATTTTTAGACACCCCCCCTAACAACACTCCCTGACCAAAAAGCTCTCCTCAGACTGGGCTTTTTACCCCCTAAATGTACCCACACTTCAATGGGGCCCAGGAAGAGACTACTTTTAATCTTTTTGTGATTAGGAACATTTTTTCCACCTGTTTAAAAGTGTAGAGTTACTAAGCATCAAATACATGTGTAATCAGCATCTGTCCGTTCTTATTTTATTTCATTTCATGCTATTCATAAAAAACATTCAATTTGAGCCCCGTGACCTTGACTATAGGAACAGTCAAACAATATGTGGATAAATTAAATTGCAGTTTCTAATTAGCAGTGTCAACAGTAAACCAAATTTGGAAATTGCCCATATATTATACAAACTTGTGTATATGTGCATATCCACACACACACACACACACACACACACACACATAGAGTGTAATACACACGTTTGTACATGAGACAGTAATAGCTCAGGCTGTGATTTGGATGCGCTCCTGTGTTGCTATGACGACTGATCTCCAGCCCTGGGCCAGCTGAGTCAATGAAAGCCAGCTGCTAACGCAGCTTAAGTATCAGTTAGGGTTATTTGGAGGGTCCGATGGGCGCAGTTGTGCAGGGGGGCATCCCCGTGGGTTTAACATGTGTGGTTTTTAGTTAGCTGTGCCTAAGGAGTTAATTGACTTTTTATATTTTTATATATTTTAACGGACATCCTTCCCTTTCTTTGTGTTCAAAATTTAATTTAAGAAGACCTCATGCTCCTATTTAAACACCACTGTTGTCTTCCTCTATACATCCTTTCCTTATCAAGGTCCCCTCCAATCACATTCCATCTCACAATGCTCCATCAACACACCCTTCCCTCCTGTTCCGGATGGTGGGCCTGCAGGCAGATGATGATTCCTAGGCTCTTGAAAGACCTTCCCCACATGGTTCTAAATGTTCTTCCTCAGATAAATCCTAAAGTTTTAGAAAACAATCAATGACACCTCACACAGCCGAGATTGAAAAGTTCTACAGTTCGCCTTACACTTCAAGCCAGTTGATGATACATTTACACATTTTTCTCAAAATGTTCAACACCTGTCTGACCCAGCAAATCCCTCAAATTTATAAAATGAGTGCTATACTTAATACTTGGAAGTACTAAATTTGGAACATTGTGAGTGAGATGTTCGTTTGTGTCGTTTTGTCTCTGTTTTTTGCTCTCGACATTGGGATGGTTTAAATGTGTCATGGTGTGTCTGGCAGGGAGCTACGTCATGGATCATCTGGAGGTCCCTGAGAACCAGGCTGACAAACACTGCTATAGGAGCACTGATGATGTTCGAGCTGTGGGCAACGCTCATCGCTCTGTTTAATAAGGCTGAGATCTAATTGTGACTGGCTCACGAGAGCACAGAGCAGGTTTAATTACCTGATTATTAATCAGGAGCAGGTGTGACATGATGGTACAAATTCGGAAGCAGGCCAATAAAGCCTAACATAATGTGTATTGACAGGGTTTGCAGGGTAAAGCTGCTTGATAGCTGGGTGACAGTTCCACCTGAATTCTGCCTTTCGATCCATCACTTTGCGATATTTTTAACAGTGTTTGGTTACTTATGTCGCCACTGGAATACTAGCTTATGCTACCTCAGCTGCTACAGCTTGAGTACACTCAAGAGTGTACCGCTAACATTGCTGACGCTTACAGAAGGTCAGGTTCATGGACTACAAACGCAGGGTGATGTGATTTATCTCTGCAGAAGATGTGCATGGTGACACCTCCGGTCAGCAGGAAATGGGGCTTGTTTAAATGACCTGTGTCTCGAGGTCTTCGTCTGCCAGCACAGGTCAGGAAATCCACCCCCCCAAGCCCCTCAGGGGTCCTGTGATTCAGGCTACCTCAGCGCTAATTAAGTAAGTCTTTGGGTGGCAGGACACTTCACTTGATGTTTCTAGCAAATCAAGCAACAGTGTTCGTCTTGGATGCTGTGGGGAGACTGTTCTGGAGGACAGGAGCTGCCGACCTCTGACAGCGCTGAGACCCCCTCTGTCAACACTGCTTGTTAAGGCTGCCCTGTCTCAGAGCCCAGCATCCCCCTCCCTGAGGTCTGCTGAGGCCAGCAGCTGCACACAAACCAGACACTGCAAGAAGGTCAGACCAGCGTAGTCTGTGTTGAAAGAGTACGGGTCTCATTCTAAATTTACGCAGTGTTATCCTATAAGACATCAAAGGGTTAACTTTGACTTCTTGACTGAGAGACTTTGATATGATAATATATATTTTACTCTTTTTTTTTTTATTTTTAATTCAACGTGATTGGTATTAAGTTGTACTCATTGAAAATATGCTAATTCCACTTGACTTTAGGTAGAAATGATCCCCTGCACATTTCTCTTCCTCTCCATCTTGCAAAGTCTACAGCCGTAACAAAGCATCTTCCCTTGACTTTGTTTCCGCGGAAACTGATGTGTGCGCATCACTTCCTCCCGGCAAATCCAGCGATTCTTCACATCTATAGCGGGGCGATCTCCTGACGGTGCCCGTCCGCAGAGGCTGTCCTGTGACCCTGGATGAACCTGGAGTTTTTCACAGGCTGCCTAAAGCTAACTGGGTCTTTGAGGACCGGCAGGCATACAGAAAAAGAGGGAACACTGCAGCCCTTTTCCCAGCAAGCTGCAGGCGGCCGGCGGGTCTTTGCATGTACGTACGATGCAGCTCTCGCACTACCAGCAACTTTTGCTTCTGGAGAAGAGTCAGAGGTGGATGTTGTTGCTCTGCTTCTGAAATTCACCTCAGGATTTGTTTTCCTTTTCTCTGACTGACACTCTCAGTCGGTACTCATCTTCCCCTACTTGTAAAACCCTTGTCCCATCAGCCCTCACCACCGTACTGAGATTAACAGTGATTAATGACTACCGTGAAGTCAGTCTATCCGACTGGCTCGTTACAAGGCCACACTTTTTTTTTTAGGTGTGCAGAAAGTAGCCCTTAAGGGCCCTGAATCTTGCTCCGTATCGCGTGTGGAGCTCATCACGGCAGCAGGTGAGAAGCCTCAAGGCTGGGCTTTCAAACGCCTCCCCCAGAAAGTAAAGAGCTCATTTTTACACCAGATTTTTACTCCCCCTTTCTGTACACATGTTTAATCACCATTATCTCCATTGTGCAATCGACCAGATGCCTTCCATCTGATCTGTGTTGAATCATTTATTGCCTAATCGATCCCATTTTGCCTTGGATGAAATATGGGAATGTTCTGATTATCGTGTCTCATTACTAGTCAAGGGGAAAGTGATCAGGAGTGATTCTAGAGTTTTGTAGTGTTACCTGAAAGGGACAAAGGATAAATGAGACAGTGCTGTCTTATGTTAATGCACACCACCGCCCTGTCTGTCTATCTGTCTGTCTGTCTGTCTGTTGATGAGAAATGGAAGCACATACTATAACGTATGAGACAGTCATTATTACTGAGGAATATTTTCTTGGGATTAGTAGAAATTGTAAATAATGAGATTTGTATATTGGACCTGAGGTGTAAGTGTGTCTTGTGAGAGATGTGCTAACAAGAGCGTTTAACATTTCTCATAACAAAATATTTCCCCTGAGATACCACCTGGTACTGAGTAGTGTGTTTACGTCATTCTCTACTTACTCTCCCTGCATGCCATGTCATGGATTAAAGGCATTATGGCACTTTATAGGGCAACGTTGAAGCATCAGTGAGGTATTGGTAGCAGAGCTGGCAACCTGGGGTGACGTTGCTCACCTTAGAGTGCAGAGCTCAGCCGGGAATGTGGGACGGGTAACTGTCTGAGGGGGTGTTCTGTGGCTCGGCCGGTTAGGCCTGTGATCCCAAGGTTGCCAGGTTGAATATCAGACTCTGCAAAATAGTCACATGTCTGTTGGTCCTTAGGCTCCACCAAGCCCCCCAAAGAACTGACTATGTGCTCAGACCCCAAGCCTCTTCCTCCACTGTATATACATGTCTGAATGCCTCAAAGAAGAGCAAGACTGCATTTGTGAAAAGAATAATTCTAATGTACTTGTGCAAATAAAGAATTGTTTCATTTCAATTGGGGGGGGGTTTAATGGCAGAGCTTATTTCAGCTTCATCCCACGGTTCTTCCATGTTCCTCAGTGGCAGCGTCGGTGTTTGCCCCCGTTCAATCTGTGTGGGACTACCAAGGCTTAGGTCCCCTGTTGGCCACAAATAGTCACTACAGGGTGTGGGGGGACCTACAGTATAGTGACTTTTTGAGTGGGGCTGCGGAAAGGACAAACCTGCCCCGGCTCAAAGGGCCCTGTTCGGACGGGCTGCAGACTCGCATGTTTTTAATGAACAAGAAGATAAATGTTCCAAAGATCTAACATTTAAAATATAATTAGTCAGGTTTCTTTATTAAAACCAGGCACCCATAAATCACTGAAACATTTCTGCAAATACAGCATATTAGTCTTGAATGAATGGGGACGGTTTTCAGTTTTCCTAAAGACCCATTGACGAATCTTTGTTTTAAAAAAATAAATAAAAGTGTGTCAGTTAATGTCAAGCAGTCATTATACACATACATGTTACTGCAGTTGCTAACTTATCCCATATGTTAAATCTTAACAGACCCCTATTTATAGGGTCAAGGAAATTATTGAAATTTCCATGACAGATTCTGAGAATTTGATTCCTGCCCTCAGCCTCATAGTAATTTCTGATAAAATACTGATCTACTGACAGTGTTAATGCATCATGGAATCAAACGAGCGCCGATAAAGAGGCCTTCTTTAGTTTGAGCTTACACCCTAAGAAGATGTCTTTTACACTGGCTGAAGGTAACACGTTCACAGCCCCGATGGACTCTGGTAGTCTTTTTTTTTTTTTTAATTAGCTGCATATCATTAAATCAAACCAATAAGACTATATTAATAATATCCTAATGTATATACTTGTTTTTATTTGAACAATAATGTGATTTCTGGGGAAGGCAAAAGATATTGGTTAATCACCGAGTGTTGTGATTACAAATTTACCAATCGACTGTATTTTTAGACATTATATTTAATGGTACATCATCTGCAGCATTGGTCAAAGTGCATTATGAATCACAAGGTAAAAAAAAAAGGTGCATCGTGAAGGTGTTGCGTATGCGGTGGTGCAAGGCGACGAAGGAGGGAATCCAGGCACGGATACGGGGAAAACAAGGGTTTATTCGCACACAACACTGACATAAAACAACGTCAATACCGCGTCTGCCGGAAAAGACGCAGACGCAGACCTAAATACACAAGACAAGGCACAAGACTGGTGTGCGGCGGCGACACACAGGTGGAAACACTAGGCAATCACAGGAGGTAACGAGGTGGGCGTGGCACACGGGAGGCTCGAACGGAGCGGGACGTAACATAAGGCTTTGACAGTACAAAAATGGAGACAGAAAGTTATTTCTGAGTTTTTAAAAAGCAAATAGAGAAGGGAATATGACTCCATGAACCCCAACTTGTCCCCCCCCCCCTTTCAGGTGTGTTCTGCCCTGTTAAAAGCCTTATATATCATCACTATCCAATGAAAAACGCATTTGTCCACTTTTACACAATTGTGACTTTTTACTATAGATGGAATATGCCTATTCTACTCTGTATACTGATAGTGTTTGACATCTAATATACTAATGAAAAAAGATATGTGTATGAAGTCATCTGTTTCATTAGTATTTATGTTTGTACTTGGTTGTTTATATCGATTACTTTATATCGCTAATTGTAACAAATTAACTAGCTTAGATAGCTAGCTAACGTCAATGTTAATTGTGAATGTAAAGCGAGATAAGTTTGTATCTTGTTCTTACTGATACAACAATCCATATAACTCCATTTAAAATATCAAACCTCTCACAGTTGGCTGTGTTTCTGTTTGTGGTACTAAGGGTGTCTCATTATGATGTTTAGAGTTTTATCTGAAAAGTCATTCTGAAACATTAATTTTTTTTCATGCTTCTCATGTAATGGATTTTTGGTGATATGTGTTTTTCATTGGACAGCAATGATACAGTAAAAGAATACTCCTCTATTTGTATTTTACTCTCTTGTATACAAATATATGTCTACAAATCTGCCTGTAGTTTTGTGCCCACAAATATAGCTAACACGTTAATATGCTAATGTGCAGACTACGGCTAAGGCCCAGTTCACTGAGAACAGATCTATTTTTGCTTCCTGAGTCACTCTGCACACGCTGCGCTAATGTTATTTTAATATCTGCCCCCAGACATTGTTTTATTTATTTTAAGCAGGCCGGCACTCAGAGACAGGATGTATTCATGAAAGGCCAATGCTCCAAAAGACCAAACGCCGACAGTCCAAGCTGAGAAGCTCTCAGAACTGCAGTTATTACCCCTGAACCCCACAGAGCACGAGGCAGAGCCACTCTTTTATGCTCTTTCACAGGCATTCTTATCTGTTCTCGGTTTTTTGAGGCAATATTCAGCCTTGTCTGTCCTGACAAATCTAGATGCAGGTGATTCTTCCTGACATCATTGATATTTGCAGAGTCAGGTGTCAGTCAATTGAAGGCCAACCTGAGCAGTGAAGCTGGACTCTCAATCTTACAGGAAGGTCCCCTGCATGTTTAGAAATGATGGTTAAAACAATGCCTCATGAACCATTTGCTATATTTTCTGATCCCACTAGATGGCGCTCTCTGTTCGAAAAAGAGCTCAAAGTATGCTGAAAATGAAACAACTTGCGTACTATCTAGCAGGGTCAGAATATATAGCAAATGGTTCTTGAAGCGTCGTTTTAGGCATCACTAGTGCTCTGTACTGTCCCAGAATGTAGGTGATACGTGTCTCTCCAATGCATTTAGGCTAAAAGGCAAACAGACAAATTCATGTGCCATTTGTGTATCCTGGTCTCTATACCAGGCGAGATTGTAGCATTTGACCCTTGGGGGGGTCTTGACCCTTTTGGGATGCCACTCCCCAGGTCTTCCACAAATAAATTTGCAGAGGGGAGGGGTCCCTAAACGACCTTAAATGATGAACAGGGTCTACAGGCACATACATGCCACACCAAGGCCTTCTGTGGTAGATGAATTCCTCTTAGAAATGACATTTAGCCAAGGCATTCCTGCTCTTCTCAGAAAAATCTCCCTCTTTAAAGGCATTCAAAACAGAAATGTATGCAAAACGACAAATGAAGTGGCTTCCAGGGAAGGATGTGAAGACTATCCAAGGTATGTTTAATATATGCAGCTGTGAGTGTGTTTTGCAGGAAGACAGGCATGTGATCCCAGCTCAATGAGCTTTCACACTCATAAAAAGGCCACAGGATCTGTATCGAGGCAGAGAAGAATTTACAGAGCACACATCTATTCAAACCAGAGCCTGGCCGGTGTGTTTGGATGATTTGAATTAAAACTGTGATATGCTATTTATATGTGTATATTGCATTGAATTGTTGATTTAAACTCTCGAAAGACAACATCTGTCATTTGTTTCATAAAATGGTTTGGCAGCATAGCGTGGGGTCTGTATTCTGCATGGCTGGTTACTGGGGAACAGTGTTTCCAAACCCGGTCCTCAGGGACCCACTGCAGTCCACATTTTTGCTCCCTCCCAGCTCCCAGCAGGGAGCAAAAATGTGGACTGTCTGGCAGGAAGCTAGGAGGGAGCAAGAACGTGGACCATCTGTGGACCAAGGACCGGACTGGGAAACGCTGCTGGGGGACATCTGTATGTCTCAGGTGTTTATATCAGGCCCGGTGTGGCACCTTTGATCCCAGGGCTCTTTCTTTGAAAGCCTGTCTCTAAAGGACAGAGTCATGACGTAGAGGTCAGGCTGGGGGTGGGCTGGCACCCCCTGCTGTTATACCCGTGATATAACCTTCAGTTACTCTGAGCATGGTGCCGGGGCAGATGGCAGGTTAACCCAAGGAGACCCCACCCCCACCCCCCCACCACCACTTCATTTCTGTGATATAAATGAAAGGGGTAATAGGTAGGGTGGTAGACTTGTTGTGACAGGGTGAAGCTGTTAATTCTCATCACACTGGGACCCTTTACCCGCAATTCTCCTGATTGCACATTTGTCCCTAAGGGCAGGCAGCCCCGGGGAGACAATTAAAATTGGCGTGGGGGGGTTAATCAGTAATTACAGTAAATAAACACGCATATCAATGCTTAATAACCTTTAATGTGACCCTGGACATTCAGAAGGATGGGATGGCAGGCCGTGGCAAATCAGTCACATGCGCGCACACACGCACACACACACACACACACACACACATACACACCGATAGCGACTCGAAATATCCCAGTCAGGCTCCAAAGGGTACTCGGGGACACAGTGTGGATATCATTTGATGAATTATAGAGCCGTGGTGTGTGCATGACACGTACAAACGGGCATCAGGAGGAGGCCCCAGCTGCCCTCTGTGCCCTCATTAAACTCTCTGAGGTATGTGCGCGATCATTTAACCTGGAGACGTACTGAGCGGCAAGGTCACACTATGACATCGCGCCTGGCTGCCACTCCATCCACCCGCTGCCCAATCACGCAACTTCCCGCTTAGAAGCTTCCCCCAACGCCATAGCAACCTGCTGAAATTTCTTGCGTCGTTATCAAAACCATCAGTATTGATAATTATTGTTGTTGGCCATAGGAGCTGTTATTGGCTGACCTCCGATGCCTTGCTTGGCAGTGATTGGGTGGAATGAGGCTTATCTAGTGATTGGGGTATCCGGGTGGCTTCTTGCCACTCTCTTATTGCCCACAGCACTTTTTAGGCATGATGGCCGGACTGGACTGTGGATGTGGATTTACTGGGCTCTCAGCAGACGCTTCCCATGCTAATCTCCAGGGATTGTTCATCAACTGGGACTGGACAACAACCTGCCTACTGATGTAGCAGACAAAATGCTCATCAAGGTGAATGTGGATTATTGCCAGTTATGCCCTGAAATGCCCTCAGATGCGTCTGTAGCTCAGCGAATTAGGCTCTGTGTTTGGATGGTTGTCGGTTCAAATCCCATCACAAGCAGACTATTCATATTATCATTGGGCTCTTGAACAAAGTCCATGACCCCTATCGCTTATTAGGATCAATGTGTGTGACAGGACTTTGGGCTAGTGAATAGAAGGTTGTGGGTTCAGAGTCCATGGACAGTAGAGTAATTTCGCTGTTGAGCCCCTGAGCCCTTAATCCCTAATTGTTCTATGGACTGTCAGACAATGCTTTCTCAGTTATACGTTTGGAGGTTTGGTGTTTGCTAAGTAAATGATATGTAATTTGAACGTGTAGTAAGTCAGGTGACTAGCACGCCAGTTTACAACCACTGCAGCTCATCCCCAGGTGGTTTGAGTTTTGGTTATTCTTGTCTTTTCCAACCACACCCAGACCCCGATGCCCATCTTAACACACCATTGACCCAATAGCAAAGCTGAAGGATCTGACCAGTTTATCGAGTGAGACGGGTACCCTGTCCATTTGCCATGCTATGGGAGGCTGGAGGGTATACAGCTTAGATGGAGGTGTTTCCGTAAACATACGTGACATCCCAATGGGGGTCTCTTTGTAAACACAAGAAGGTCTCTCCGTAAACATGCATAATGTTTCAGATGGGGGTCTCTCCATAAACATGTGTAATGTGCCACATGGCCATCTTTGCGAACATGCATGACCTCTCACATGGGAGTTTCTCCATAAACATGCATGACATCCCACATGGGGGTCTACGAACACACGTGATGTCTCACGCAGGGGGTCTCTCCATAAAAACATGTGTGACATCCCAAATCGGGGTTTCTCTGTAAACATCCGTGATGGCACATAGGGATCTCTCAATGCGTGCGAAAGCTTACATGAGAGTCTCTCAGTAAACGTGTGCCATCTCATACGGGGGTCTCTCCGTAAACACACATGACGTTTCACATGGGGGTCTCTCCGTAGACGTGTGATTGCACATGGGGATCTTACAGTAAACATGTGTGACAGCTTACATGGGCACAAGGGACTTTGCTTACAAGTTTATCTCAAAGCCATTGGCCGGCAAAATAAATAAGATAAGTGTATGTTGGAATAAGCGGGACAGTAAATATAGTCAGCTAGCAGCAGTTACACTATTTACCAAAGCGGTTTAAAAGTCTGTCCAGTGTTTAGAGTAAGAGACTGATTAAATAAAATATGTTAAGATGGTGTAGAAACAGTAAGCCACGTTCCCCCGCTCCGAGGGGAAAAGTGATTAACGGGCCAGGAACCGACTGAGTTGTCCCGCACCGCTGGGGTCATTACAATCGTTTTGTTATTCAGATTTTACTCCAGTAAATTACAGCATACATGCAGCATATTTTTGTCACTGCCTAAGTGCTATAAAAGCCGTATAATAGTAATTTTGAATAATTGTAATTTTCACTACAATAGCAGAATTGATTATTCAATTGATGCTCTGTGCAGTTTTATGTGAGAGGCTATTCTGCGGGGCCTGTTTAGTTTATGACTTTTTTTCCAATGATGACCCATTTAGAATCAAATTTATCTCTCTCCTCTCTCACAGAGAGTCGGTACAAATTGATTTGCCTCAAACTATTGTAAATAAGACCCACTATTGTTTCCTCTGCTGTTTTTGTTTTGTTGGCCTGCAGACATAATAAATTATTGATTAGAATTCTTGGGTTCTACTCTTAAATCAGTTGCTAAAAACAGCCCTTATTTCAAAATGTCAATGGATTTAACCTAAATCAAAGAGGAAATGTATAACAGGCATCAAGCTGCTGCCTTCATTTCACAGTTACAGCATAAACACTTGCTCCTCGTTGCGGCACTGACGCACGTCTGATTGTACCCAGCATGGCATTGACGCCCATCAGTCTGAATGCAGCGAGGCACTGACGCACGTCTGACTGTACATGGTGCGGCACTGACTACCCGGAGTGGCATTGACGCACGTCTGACTGTACCCAGCATGGCATTGATGCCCATCAGTCTGTATGCAGCGAGGCACTGACGCACGTCTGACTGTACATGGTGCGGCCCTGACTACCCGGAGTGGCACTGACACACGTCTGACTGTACCCGGAGTGGCACTGACGCACGTCTATATGCAGCGAGGCACTGACGCACGTCTGACTGTACCCGGAGCGGCACTGATGCCCATCTGACTGTACCCGAAGCGGC
>JABFEA020000050.1:5645426-5659896 GCA_019775915.2 Cyphomyrus plagiostoma | reverse complement strand
CCCCCCCCCCCCCCCCCCCCCCCCCCCCCCCCCCCCCCCCCCCCCCCCCCCCCCCCCCCCCCCCCCCCCCTCCTTAATGCGTCGATGAAAAGGCCTGTTGTTGGCTGGATTACTTGTATACGTCCAGAACACAGCTCTCTTTTGTCCCTCTTGTAAATTTTGTTCTTTCGGGGGTACAGGAAAGCCTGTGTTGTGGGAAAGAGAAGAACGGACGGAGCAGGGAAAAGAGCAGCTCGTCTGCCTGCCTCTGTGACCCCTCTGCGCAGGGGACGCGCAGCACTGGCAACTCCAGGCCACTACCCACAATGCACTGCAACAATACAACCTCAGTTCCAGGCCCACAATACCAGCTCCAATCTGACGGTAATCGCCGTGCTTATTTTCATTTTTGCACGTCATTTAACGTTTTTTCTTCGAGGAAGCTGCGTAATTTGTAGCAGCGTGGAAGGTTCAGCTTGTTTCACGACCTCAAATCGAATTTTTTAAACTGTTTTCATTTACAGTTAACCCTTTTTTCCCCCGCAGTCTGCAATGATTGGGGATGAGTTTGTTTTTGACAAGTTCAGAAGCTGTGTGAATTATTACAAAGACAAAAGGCAATCGAGCAGCAGAGCCACTCTAGTCGAGTCGATGATCATTTGAAGGTGCTTCCCATTTACCTGCAGCACAGTCTTATTAAAGCTTCTAACACAGAGGGCATTTGCTTTGTTCCAGCGTTAGGCCCTAACTGAACCCCACTCAGCAGTCCAACACCAGGCAATGAACTTGCTAATTGTTGGCTTCTGCCATTGGCTACCACCTACTACTGAGTCATGGAGTTAAACAAAGTTAAATTATATGGCAGGGGAGTAGCTTCGTACTGCGGCAGCTTTGCTGGGGGCAGCCACAGGCAGCAGCCCTCCCTGCACTGGAAAACCATAATCACGGGGTTTCCTTTCATAATATAGGGATTTAGGACATTGACTTGTGCCCGAAATGTTGCTGGTTCCAGTCCCAGAAAACCCATTTTGAACCGACCTGGTAAAATGTCATGCTGTAAGAACTGCTTAAAAGTGTCAAGTAGCTAGATGCATTAAGTAATCCACTAAAAACAATGTAAAATATGCTAATATAATGGATTTAATTCTAAAAGCTGCCGTTATAGTTGGTGGATGGGTGGCAAGTGAACTCACTGACCCTAATTCCCCAATCTCCATCCATAAATGCAAGGCTAGCTTGCAGTTATAATTTTAATTTCTTAATTAGCCCAAAGCCGGGCCCAATCCTGACTACTAAGACACGTCACCCTCCACTGTGGGCTTGTTTTGATGGCATGACCCTGACAACTCATTCATAATTCACATCTTCTGCCCGCGGACCTGCTGGCTTAGAGGGATGGAAGATACAAAACCAGCGCCTCAGATATTTACAAAACAGCGCAGATCCGTCTGGCACAGAGGGGACACTCACTCTGTTTCCACCCTCATTTGGACGAGTTTGAAGTCTAGTTGCTCCGGATCTCTCCTGGGCTGGAATTAGGCTAGGAACAGGATGAATATGGATCTTCTCAGATACACGCTTCACTTTGAAATGCTGTTTTTATGAAAACGCTCAGGGGGACACGTGGTCTCGGCTCCGTTTGATTATTTTCCTTCTTCGAGATAAATATGGAGTCTGCGTTTCTCCCTCAAACATGAATGACCTTGCCAGGAGGCACTAAAGTTTGTGATTCTTTGAATCAGTTTTTTTTTTTGCCTTCCATGCCCCAAGCCAGCAGTAGTCTGTGGGGTCTCTAGATAGACATTAACAGGAATATGGTTTAGGGCAGAAGGGGAAAAAAACTCGCAGAGGCTGCATGGAATAGAACAGGTCAAGAAAAGGATCCTGAACCACAAGTACTTCAGTTTGACCGTCTGTTTCAGCTGCCAGGAAACCTTACCAGACTACAAACTTTTGTATAAAAATAATTGCTATTTCATTTCAATCAAATGGAGTGAGAAGGATACATATTTTGCTGCCATATTAATACTAGCATGGCCATATGATTTTTCAATAGATAATAACTGACAGTAATTAAATCTTTGCCCAAACCCTCTAAAAGAGCCCATATGTTGCACCATCTGGGAGCCCCTTAAATGCATAAAATGCCTCCTTAAAGAAAATGGCAAATCGCATTTGTCTAGTTTGTCAGGTGACTCTATGGGAACCAATCATAAAATCTCAACTGCTGTTAGTTTGGTTAATCTAAGCCGACTAGCAGTGCGTACCTGCTGTTTGCATTGCAAGCAGACTCATAACTTAGCACAATCATATGATTCACGTTTACAACATAATATCTCGGCATTCAAAAATTAAAAAGAAACTGTCATACTACTGTAAAACAGCATAATGTTGTACATTGAAAAATACATTTCCATGCTCAGTTGGGTCCACTTTTACTACAGTTTCGCAGGGACAGACATAGGAGAGTTTTTTTGCCGCTGGACTATTGAAAGAATTGCACTTGAATAGCCAAATAGTAAATGTAATGATGGGACTGGAGTCTGTCCAGGACACAAGGCAAGGGACACACCAGACACACAGAGTAATTCAGGGATCGCAATCCAACTAACTGCAGGTTTTTGACCTAGAAGAGGAAACCTATGAATTTCACACGCAGAGAGCCAGGGGCAAGAACCAAGCCCTCAGATCCTGGAGGTGTGACATCACGGTTCTGGGATGCCGTAAAGGAGGCAACAGTTAGGACGACTTCCAGGGGCCTCTAAGTGACAGGGAGCCTAAAAATTGTGGAACATAATTAGATTGGTCTGGGTTGGGAGCCGGATATGATGCTTTTTTGGGGCCCCAAAATTTCTCAGTATATGAAAAGCTGAATGGAAACATCCTGCCTCCCTATTCACTTGGTACATGCTGGATTTCCAGCCCAACACAGACACAGTCACCTACAGAAGATCTATCGACGTCTCTATTGTAGACTGGAAATGGAGATATGAAAGGTGCTAGCGGAGAATGCAGGAGTAAGCTGATACATAGAGAACAGTGTTCCAAAAACCAATCCCACAATGCACCTGGCCACCCCTATAAATTCCCTAATTAAATCAATCACCTGTTGGTCCGTTTTAGCTGCTCAATTGCCATGGTAACAAACGATCCCATAAACCCAGGCCTTCAAACTCTCTAATGTTTAATTTGTAAACTCTGAGGTGTCAGAGCTAACAAAGACCATACTGACATCAAACACACAAATTGGCCTTTAACAACGATAATACACTATTAATTATTTAAACACGTAACAATGCAATATTTCCTATCGACACTTGTTAGCTACAGCAAACTTCCCACCTGCACTGCACTTTTCTTGCTCAGTCCATTTCGTTAGCATTAGCATCCACAAACGCTGCTCTGCTTTCCGATGGCTTTGTTTCCTTGCCAAAAACATTCAAAATATCGCTCTGTCTTTTCTACATTTTCTTCTAATTATTTTTGCTCTAACACCTCGGTGTGTATTGTCATCTATTTTAGCGACCAAATAGTAGATGCTTTTGCATGTGTGTCGTGCAGTTTTTCCCTTTAAAATCAAAAGTCATATAATGTACTAATTTAGGCTGATGAATGTAAAAAGAATCATACAAAAACAAACAATTTTATTGATATACATTTATTTAGTTCAATTTGCATTGATTCCAAAGTTTAACTAAAATTAAGCACAGCCCCTTTCCAGTTCGATGCTGGCTTTATTCCACTGGGGGAAGTTATGCTTTGTCATACCAGTGGGGGCAAGGTCTCATCAATTGAGGGGTAGATCAATTTTACCCAGCAACCAATCGCCTTCTGATTGGAGTGATCTCGTTCTCATTAAATCCATTTGTTCAGTTCCAAATCCAATATTTGACCTGTGAGTAATAATGAAATTCCAGGTTTTAGATGAGCAGGAAAATTGCTCTGGGCTCACATATTAGGAGCAGGAGGATGTGGGGGGTCTGTTAGCTCAGCTCACCTTCACACTGGTGTTACTCTGCTGTCGCTCATCTCTCATCTTCTGCTCCTGTGAGGAGAGGAGAGGCTACTGTGCAGTGCTGTGGTGGAGTCAATGCTACACGTATCACGTAATATCTATATCATTTAACATCCGTGTCACATGACAGATGTATCATGTAACATATGTACCTAATAAAATGTGTATTGTGTATCACCTATTTCATGTAACCAGCATACCACGTAACACATGTATCAAAAAATATATGTACCACGTAGCATATGTATCATGTAATACATGTAACACGTAACATATGTATCAAGGAACATCTGTATCACGTGGCATCTGTATCATGTAATATCCATTACACGTAACATACGTATCATGTAACATCAGTATCACATAACATTTGTATCGTTACATCCGTATCACGTAACAGATGTGCCAAATAACATATATATTGTGACTTAACATATGACTTAACTTAAATGGCCTATTATTGCATATTTTTGTTATTTCAGATTATACAGCTAACCATAAATTTAGACCAAGGGTACCTGAGCAAACATTTAACACATTCTTAAATTATTGTTTTATTTGTGCACTGCATTTATTTAATAGGCGCTTTTATCCAAATTGATGAACAATCGAAACCAGGGTCAGGGGTTCCATGGAGCAGTGGGGGTCCTGAGGGTGACATCACTCTGCTGACGGCCTTCCGATCACACTGCCGAGGGACACAGCGGGCCGACATCACACAAAGTTTTAAAAGAAAAAAGCATCACTTGCTCAACTTCATCAAAGATTCCTGAACATTTCTGGGAATTTCAATCAGTTGAATTCAGTGTAAAATAATGAATTTCTCACAAAATTCATAAAAATGTGAACAAATGACAAAAATGATTTAATTTACTTTTTTTTTATTTTTACAAATGAAGGATAGGGGAGAACGGGGGGGTGAGGAGTGAGGGTTTCTTTAGATCAGCTTGATCTGCACACTCCAAATCTGGCCCCTATGTCCTGCACCCCCCCCCCCCCACCCCGAAGCAGCCCCTGCCCTCCACCTTCACTACTTCTCACAGCATGCCATAAAAATATTCATATTTTCCCCAAATGGTGCTCCCATGCCGAAATCCATAAATGCATGAAAATGAAAAACAGCAGAGCATGCTGGGAGTAAAATGGACAGAGTATATGAATAAAGAGGGCCCCAGGTGAGGAAGGAGTGAGGAAGAGGCGAGCCTCCAGACACCCTGCTCACGCGGCTTCCGGAAATCTGCGATGCTTCTGTCGGAGTGCCCACCCCAGGAGCAGAGATCAGACACCCGCTGCCCCCTAGAGGACCTACACTCACATCACCGCTGTATCACAAATTCACAGTCCGGCTTGCCTGAAATGTGCCGGCGGCTTTGAACACGGATGGCGTTCCCTGACCGCACGCCTTCTGCCTCTAGGGGTCTCCACTGTCGTATCTGGACCTGACCGTCCACCTCCAGCTGGGACCCTGAAGCGAAGCCAGCGAAGCCATTTCCGTCTTGACACCTCCCTGCAGAGGACCCGGCATGTCCCGGGATCAGGTCGGACAGGTCACACCCATCAGCCTTGCAGGCCTCCTCTCCCCCAGGAGGTGCCCCTGGCGCTGGACCAAAGCCAGCCACCAGCCTCTCGTTCTGCTCCGTCACCCAGATTCTCAGGAAGATCTCCAGGCCGGGACCCGGACATCCTGCTCAGAGGCGCTGGCAGCTCTGTCACACTGGTGACCGTGGGCTCGTGCTGTCAGCCCCCCGAGTGATGCTCGTCTCCACAGCCCGCCCTCCCTGTCTTCGGCGTCCCCTCCATCGCTCAGAAGCGTTGAGGTGAGTTCCCCCACAGCCACCCTCCCTGCCCCAAGGCTGTTAGCATTAGCATAATAGTGAAGTTTGAAATCCGGGGGAATAAACAGCCTCTGTCACACAGGAAGGTGATTATGAACAACCCCCCCCCCCCAGGTCACCCACAGAACCCAGGCAACAGGCCTCTGCAGACAGAGAAGATCACAGTGTCAGATTGCCGCCGGGACCTGCGTGCACGTCACTCGCCCTGAAGGTCCACGTCGATCGATACCTGAGGGGGGGTTCAATTCTGCCCCATCTACAGCTAATAATTTTAATTCTGCAGGATGTAGAGGCCCCATTCTCTTCGTCATAGGCCAGCACCCCCTCTAATTAGGTGCAAAATAATGTGAGGCCTGAGATGTGGGCTGAAGTGAGGCCTGCAATGAGAGCTGAGCTGAGGCCTGCCCTCTACTCGGGATTAGCCATGTATAATAACAATAGATTAAATAAACAGATGGGCTACATTTTGTGCTGGGTTTGACACAGGAAGACGGAAGTAAGAATGGATAAAAGGGGCATTGAATGGATCATTACACAGAATGCATCTACGGAACACTCAAGGTCACCCGTCAGCTGTGCCATTTCAAGATTAAAATACAGATTACAAATGCAAAATTAGGAACTGAATCTCGTGTCTGTCACATTTGCAGCAGGCCGCATGCATGCATGCTGCTGAAATAGCGACTACCTTCAAGGCACGGCCGATTTACAGGGATCAGAAGCACATGGTGTGACATGGACGAGGGGTCACAAAGACCCCTTTGTGAGTGTGGCCGCCGATCAAGCTAGTTCATGGTGAAAGGGATCAGTCAGCTCCACACTATTCCACTGTACCGTGTTATTTTACAGCTTTTACAGAAGGCTGGGAGGCTCTCGGACGTCAGTTAGACATCTGGATGTCTTAACTGCCAGGCGGCGCTGGTTCTCTTGCGTGCTTCTCATCCACATCGCCTCCACCGTCATTCCAAAGATCCCGCATCCCCGGCAAACCTCTCGGACAAATGACGGAATTGAGAAGCAGCTCTGAATGCCTCTCTGTTCGGGCCTCCCCCCTGTGGTCGTCATAGCAACTTATAAAGTGCAATAAAAATTACCCGAGAAGAATTATGGGATATGTTTTCCGGGTGCCGTGTTGATGTAGGAAATAATTCTCTATGAGAAAGGGGCCCCTGCTTATCAGAAGCTGTTTTGTTCAAATCTCTTAACCCTGGGCCATCTTTGGCCAAAGCTTTCTGGGTCCATTACTGATAATATTTACACACACACACACCAGAAAATTAATAATACCATTAGGCACAGCCATACATTTATCACCCAGACTGTTACGTTAAGGCCATTAATAATAGTGAATATATATTGCTTCATGTACATTTCCATGTGGCCAAAATGCTGTCACACATATAGACTCTGCTATTCAGTGGTGTTTACTGCCATAACTTTATGTGACGATATTCAAATTTAAGCGTCATAGTTGGGCCTGGTTAGGAAATACACCACGGAGGCACTGAAATCACTCAAATCCTGCTCACAGTGCCCAAACTTTACAGACTTCCTGCACTGTCGCTCGGGGTCACCTGCATCCCTCACTGTGCCTCCTCTTCCTCGCCATCAGCAATAAATCACAGGTCTGACCAAGGTCTACCCCAGTGCACTATCACAGACAAGGCCACCGCCCTCCCCCCAGTCAGGAGAACGCTCTGTTATGGCGAGAAAGCCCAGCAAAGAAACCCTCACTGCGCACACCTGATGGTATACGCACAGCTCTGCACACTGCCCGGTGTCGGCCGACGGCTCAGCATAATCACACCCCCGCACCCCCGCCCTCAGACAGTTATTTACCATGGAAAAGGGCAATTGCTGGGAATTCATTAAACCCCGTGCCCAGTGTCACCTTGCATTCTGAACAGAGATCGCATGTAAATCCGGGCCGGTTGCATCAGCTTGTTGCATCCTTGTCCAGACCGTCCACAGCAGCCTGGGGTGGGGGGGGGGGAGCACAGAAAAGGCTACAGTGGCTCATGTCTTCCTGTGAGTGAGGGGGGGGGGGGGTCAATGCTGTGTTCTCCTGATGAGATTCAGGGGAGCGCTTTAGTTGTCAGCCCTGCGGTGAGAGAGGCCAAGGGGATTATATAAAAACATGAGAGCTATTGGTTTTGGAGAAAGGGCACACAGGCAGAGGGTAATGTCACACTGTTTTTAGCATTACTCTACGCAGAGAAGCTGATCCAGTGCACTGCAGTTATACAAACCGAAGCCAATCCAGTGCACTGCAGTTTCACAAGCCAAAGTCATTCCAGTGCACTCTAGTTATACAGAGACAAGCAGTGCAGCGCAGTCATAGGGAGCGAAGTCAATACAACACTGTAGTTATACAAGCTGAAGCCAATCCAGTGCACTCATGTTGGCGTCCCTATTAATCGTCTCATTATGGGCTGTTGGGAATGACTGCATTAGCTGCCCCCTTCCAGCAATGTGGGGGGGCTCAGGGGAAAGGGGGGGGGGGGTACAACCCAACACCTGGATATATACATTCATGATCTTTCTTTGAGCTCTGCATAGAGCTGCCTCAGGGCCCCTTATCTATGTCTCTGTAGGGTGGGATGAAACACATTAGAAAAGTACATTAGACAGCAATAGTATGTTTATATATATATATATATACATAAATGAAGCCTGCCTGACATTCATTTCCGTTCTTACTTCTCACTTGTTCTGAAGGTGGGTTAACTACGGTAACTAACTGCAGATATTTTAAAACTGACCGAGTCCGTTTTGAAGTGGGCAAAGCTGTTGCCAAGCAACACTGAGTCCTCTCCTTTCATCCAGCGGCAAAGCAGCTGAGGTTGGGCCCAGACAGCATCCGATTGGATATTTCCTCTCGCAGCCAGCCCTGCTGATACTCTGCTGCCAATCACAGACTCGAGGGTGGGTGCAGGACTCTGGTGGGGTCTTGGGGGTTTGGAAACAAAGACGATCCACCGACAGCCAGGATGCTGTTCGGGAGGGAGATGGGGTGATGTAGGTCCTTCTCCAACTGCCTGTGAAAAGCCAAGCATCACATGACACACCCATCAGCCAATGATGGGCAATTTGTAAATCAGATATATTTAGATAATAAATAAATCAGGGGTAAAAAAAAATCATGTACTTAATTGTTCTTCACCAATTAATCAAATAGATTTTCTATAGCGTAATGTTTAAGGATGCTTTTAGCAATAGCCATCTGACCTACTTGATTTGTTTGTTGAGAGTACTTTGGAAGAGGGTTATAGGAACAGTGTCAAATTGACCAGTACAGGCACAATAAAACCGGGGCATTATGGGAAGTGGAGTCCGATAGCAATATGCTCCGCCTTTATTTCGACCTGAACGGAGGCCTATAACATGGGTGGCGCCCCCTTTTGGACGGAGCAGAAAAGATACCGCGCTGTTTGCGGTTGCCGTGCCGCAAAGCCCCACCCGCTCCTCCCGTAAGGTCATCTTCTTCAAGGCCGGCAATCTGCACGGGTGAGAGGCCCGGAGACGGCAGCTGGCTTAGTGTGCAGGGGAATCAGCGTGAGCGATTGACCCGGTGCCAGGAAGCCCGTCTCCTGACCTTCTGCCTTTCATCTCCCCAGCACTGGCGGTACCAAGATTAAATTTACCAGCAAAAAGGCTCATAAATCAACACCCACCCCCTCCCCCCGCCCACTCACCCCCAGCCCGCTGTGTTCTTTACGAAAATAAAGATAGTGAAAGGCGTTGGGTTTGATGTAAGGGTACAGCAGGGAGAAGGGCTTTGGAATCGGCCCGGGCGCCTTGAAGAGGCCGCTCTGGATTGCGGTCTGTCATAGCGGCCCCTGATTTTAGTACCGCCACTGTTCGCTCTCCGCAGCTGTACAAGCTGTCAAGCTGCCTTGTTATACAAATTACAGCCCCCCCCCGCCCCCACTCCCTAGAAAATGGGAGTCATTCTGAAAATCAGGTGTGCACCTATTTACCTAGAAAAGGCGACAGCTTTATCCTGCCCCATAATCAGAGTGATGGGCCACTTTGTGCAGACCACACATCTATTTATCTTTTGTGCTTTGCATGTTAAGCATGTACCCAGAATTTGTGATTGAGGCTTCCGGTCAACTTCTGCTCACCTGTGGATGCCGGATGCATGTGAACAAGACCCTCCCCACATAAATTCATGGTAGGAGCAGTCATGCCATAACTCACATGTGGCACCTCACATCATTCCCTGTCATCTTCACACTTCCTGATCGGACAAATGCTGTCCCTCATCTAGAGATTGTAAAGGCTTGGCTTTTGATTTTAGACGTAATCCTTCCTTTGTAGTTTGCCTTGCAGTCAGCAGCTCCTTATCCAAAATAACTTTATGGGGGTGACCTAAATAGACAGAAAGCCAGTTTTTGCCACATCGACCATTTAACAATTTTTTTGTCCATAGCTGCAAGTATTTCTTAAGGCTTCTGACGAGCATTCCAGGTAGCACCACTGCTCAAGGTAAACATTTATTTATTTTTTTGTTGTACAGAGTAACGGAAGACACTGGCCCCTACCTCACCGTACCCTCTTTTACTCCATGACAGTCGGCAAAAGGCATCGCCATGGAAGGTGAAAGTAATCACGGCAACTCAGTGTGGGTACCAGCCGCAATGGCTGGCAAAATAGGAATCAATCAGCCCAGCGGGACAAATAAATAGATGCAGAGAGTGAATTTGCAGGGAAATGGAGGCTCCGCTGAAGACACAATTGAAGATAAATAAGGCGGGGGGCCGTGACTTTAAAATAGTATATTAAATGAACACCCCGGGGGGAATGGAGTCACCGCCTATGAACCCAATCCGAACGTCAAATTATAAGGGGTAGCTATGATTTCACGGTTCGGCGGGCCGCTTTCCCCGCAGCCGTTTTCTCTGCCTCTTGGGGGCGGCCCCATCCTGCGTCGAGGCACCCTGCGCTCGACTCGCCCTCCGAAACGCTCCCCCGTGGACTGCAGATTCGCCGGCTCCCGTGGGAATTTGAAAACAATAATCCCCCGGTAATCGGCTGGAATAACCTGCCATTATTCGTCAGAGAGACACGCGGGCGTAGAGATTACGCCACACTGGAGACACGCAATCAAAGTCCAATCTCTCCCCGCGTCAATGAAAAACAGGGGCTAGAAAGACTAAAAAGAAAAAAAATAACGGAGAGTGTCGGCGGAGAGATTTGCTCAGCAGTCACCGGCACATTACGCTTGGATTGAGACCGAGATATAAAATCACAGGCGACATTTGGGATGGGAATGCTAATGGGGCGTCTCTGCATAGCCTGAACTCCTGTGGGACTCCTGACAATGAACCCAATGCTGAGAAAGGCGCTATATAAAAATGAGAATTGAGTCCCACAACTTTAGGGTTCACGTCCTCATCTGTGGCTCTTTGGGTGTCCACTACATCCAGAGATGTTGGAAAGTAACTGGGCTCGATATGGACAATGTAGCACAACTGACCCCTGGGGGGTTGGGGCGTTGTCTGGATGCTGTGGGTTCGGAGGGACAGCATGGCTTGTGAATGTTGCCCCGCGGACTTTAAGCTGCCCCGGGGCCAGAATGCCAGCCCCCCTCCCCCCCCCTCCATTTCCATTTATATTGCCTGTCTCTGTCAGCTGTCCTCATGCCGTCTTGTTTGCCCCTTGAGGTGAACAGGGAGCTGCTGCTGTTGCTTCATACCTCCTCGATAAATCTGATATATAAGTAACAACTGCACCACGGTGCTGCTTTATTCACCTGTAACGCAGTTCTTTTCAGAAGTCTAGACGAATCTCACTTTCTTTTTTTTTTAGATTTAGGTACTGTTTGCTTTACCACTGTATATCATTGTTAGAGTCTGGATGATAAATTGGTATATTTCGTAAAAGTATGAAAAATTATATTAAATGTCTGGCCCACATTGCCCTACCCTACCTTTGTCACTCCTGGCAGGATAACTGTCGTCATCCAGGCGAAAGGCAAAACGGTCTTTTCCATATTTCATGTGCAGATTTAGATGGTTGAACCCAAACGACGAGGGGGCGAAATCCGCATGAAACCTTTCAGCTTTGACGGTGTGCGAAAATCCCAGGGCAGTAAGAGTGGGATAATTAAAGTGGCACAGCTACAGATGGGGGTCAACCCACGGAGTTTTATTTTTGGCCAAACCGATTTATGACTTATTACCCCTGGTGAATAAACTGTACTGTGTTTTGCCAGCCCAACCAGGAGTGAAAAATAGTCTGGTGTAAGAATGATAAGGATGCAAGCATGCAGTGTTAATAGACTCATAATCCAGCCTCCCTGAACTGCTCCCCAATGATCGGAATCGGCAGCTTCTTTATAATTTCAAGACTGCCCCCTACCAGGCCGGTACCTAAAATCTCATGTTTACTTAATACCATTGCAGTTTATCTCTCTGAAGGTTTCCTATCGTTGTTCTGCTTGTAACAATCTCGATTGACGTACAGAATGGCTCCCTCCGTTATAAACTGATTTTATATAGGAGCAATAGCTAATTTCCCACTCTGGTCTTCCCCCCATGTTGTGTAGCTTCAGCACAAAGGATCGACACAGCACTTTCGTCTGCCGTCGCATTTTAGCGGCACGCTAACACTCCAGCAGCGGCGGGCGTCTGGCTAAGGATGGCGGGCGTCTCTTCATGGCACCACGGCTAACTCAGGGGGTCCTCGAAGACCCCCAAACCAACACGCGCGTGAATCCTGCTCCTCGTCGAACAGCATCTGTCGCCTGCCTTTAATTAGTCAAATCTCCAATTAAAACTGTCCCTTTGGGTAACTAATGATATGTGCAGTAATTAGCACCACAGCACAATCTATTTATCATATATTTGCTTTTATAAAATTATTTAAAATATCACAGAATGCTCTATATCATTTTTATTGGGTGATTATAAGCCCTCGGGGAGCATCTATATATCTATTCCTTGTAGTCCCATTCTGATAGGCTTGTTCCTTTTAAGGGTGACAGGTCAATATAAAATGCCCTTATATAAAAAAATATAGCTATGAATAAACAACACGAATCCCCTTTAGCTATATCACCTGGTCTTTACCCGGGTCAGTAGAGATGAATCAGGGTCAGGCTTATCGTCATTGGCTGGAACATCAGGTGACTGACAACCGTTTAGGTCCAACAATCTTCTGTCTCTGCAGCCTGAAAAGACTCTGGCGTAGACACCCTGCAAACACTCGGGCGTAAAAAGATCCGCACCGATGAAAGACGTCTCCCGTCTAATTAATCATTTAAAACAACGTGGAAACTGCAAGAAATTAAAGCAGCACTGACAACAGAACAATATCCACCCTGTAACTGTGAGAATTAATTACTGTTCACCCGGTAATTCAGCTACAGTAACAACCAGTCAACAATGGGCAAACCACGGCAGTAAAGTGACGAGGATTCGCCTTATTCTAAGGATGACAGTCCCAAGTGAAAAGGAAGCTGGACTCCTGTCTAACTGTCATCGCGGGTCATTATTCTGGGATGAGTTGCTTTTGTTTACAGTCTTTAACGAACATGAATATAATTGGAAGGCTTCATGCTTACTGTGAGTCCATCGTTTTTGGTTTTTTATTTACACTTCACATCTACTTCTTTGCAAGGCACCCCATCAGACATCAGAACAACGCCGGTGATTGTCAGTAATGTGAGTAATTTTGCAGTAAATGCAGGTGCGTGTGAACAGTTGGAGGACAGCAGGGCCTGTGTCGGGGTCTCGAAAACAGACCAGGCGATGGAGTGAATAACTCTACCTCACTCTGTTAGTTTGAACGAAGGTAAACGCTGTTACTGTTATGTTGATTTCCAACCACATACCACTGTGCCTATGTTTAACGAGGTAATTAAAACGTGAAATGGCTTGTGTTCATTTTCCGTCCGAATAGGTTGCGTGTGTGGATCAATCCCCTGAGCACTCATCTATGGGCTAATATTTGTGCCACTAGAAACTGAATTTGAATTTTATATATTTGAATCTGCAGTTATCCGCATTGCAAAACTGAATCTGAATTTAATTATTTGAATCTGAATTCCAGTAACTCGAGATAGCATTTATCCTACCTCGAAAAATTCATTCTAGAAATTCAATTTCAATCTAGTGTGTCAGACATCCGGGTCCTTGAGGAAAAGTAATCGACCGCAGATTCACAACGCGACTCATTTCCATGTTTACGGCAGTTCTGTAGGTCGGGGGAAAGAGGAGGCGTGTGCCGGGATGTACCAAGCGCAAATGTGGGGTCATATACGTAATAAATATTAAGCAGTACCGGCACTGCTATATCTTAATCTTTACCGTACCACCACTTCTCACAAGTTGCCAGTACTCTGCTACTCAGAGACAAGTGTTACTCCAGAGTGGAGGGACACCGCGCGCAGTACCGACAGTGTTGTTAAGGCGCTTCTGTTGTTCCCAACACCCCCGCCGCCCTTCTCACGATCAATACATTAGCGACAGTTTTATTTCTCCACTTCGAGCACTGCTTATACAGATCACTATGTTAAACGCCAGTCCAATTGATGCTTCTGGTTATTAGCACAGTAAACAGAGAGCGCTGTTGACATGCAGCAGACCAGAAGCATATCACCTCAAACCCGCGTTATAACTTTACATTTAGATCG
>JABFEA020000050.1:5624947-5645326 GCA_019775915.2 Cyphomyrus plagiostoma | reverse complement strand
ATGTAAACACATTTGCTTAATATTTCATATTCAGTGTTTTTTCTCCACAAAAATGTAATGTTTTATGTAATCAGTTAAAGGCAATTTTCATTACCAAAACACGCTAGTAAAGCAGGTGTTTAAGAAAGGAAAAGAGTCAAGAATAAAACAAAAATGTCATTGCATGGACATAACTTTATTGGTCATATTTATATTCTCTATGCATAATGAAGTGCTAAATAATATTCCATACTCACATAAAATTAATACTGACTTCCGCCTCATATCGGCGAGATGGATATTAAGAGATATTTAAGAGAAATTAGAGATATTTAACATTAACACTGCTAGAAAGCCAGATGAGATGAACAGGTGAGTCATAATTTAAACTAAACTGGAAGTAAAATTAATATCCCTAGCTAGTTTTGCGTTAGTCTACCATATTAACATAAACGAGCAGTGCCAGAAATCGTTCATTTAACCACATATACTACCATATACTAACCAGACATATGGTTAATGTTTATGCTATCGTTTGTGTATATAAAGCTTATTCTCATATGTATCATAAGGTAATGGCAAGTCTGCGAATCCAGCATTTGTTTTTCTGACATACTGGCACACGTCTCCACTTTACCCACCCTGCAGAACTGCCGTAAACATGGGAATGGCTCGCACTGTGAATCTGCGGTCGATTACTTTCCCTCGAGGACCCGGATGTCTGTCACACTTGATTGAAATTGAATTTCAAGACTGAATTTTTCGAGGTAGGATAAATGCTATCTCGAGTTACTGGAATTCAGATTCAAACTATTAAATTCAGATTCAGCTTTTTAATGCGGCTAACTGCAGATTCAAATATATAAAATTAAAATTCAGTTTCTAGTGGCACAAATATCAGCCCATACTCATCATCGCCATGTCTCTTGCGTGCAATAAAGTTAATGTCAGTCTCCGTGAAAAGGACACGTGGCGCTCCGGTGAATTAACTGAACGAACATGCGTGCAGGGAGGCTGTGAAATTCCAGGACCGACCCACAAGCCAAAGGTACTTTTCTGACCTCTGAACAACTTCAGACGTCCACTCCCTCCCTCAGGTGAGGAGATACAAACGGAATTCTTACATTTGAAGTTCATTGTTGCTGAATCTTTCATTCTTGGAGAGCATGAAATATAGAACTATAGAATCATATAGACAGGCATTTGCTGTATGATTGACGGGTTACATGGGGAGCAAGATACCTGTAAAAACAAAATGTGAGTGCTATCCTGCATCACTGGGGACTTCATTAATGCCGGAAATCCCGGGTTCCACATATAGTGTGCTGTGCGCTATGGACTCAGCCCTGCGATTCCTGCGAGGCCTCTCTCAGGTTAATGTTTGTACATATGTTTGGTTTTGTCTCTTACTGCGGTGTCCTGATTTTCTCCAGCACACTTCATTCCAGAATCTTCCATCCAGTGAGGGGCCCCAAGTCCCAGTCAGTGAAGTGTTTCTTGCAGTGTCCTCTCGGTTAGGTTCAGGTGCCATGGGGCCTTGTGTGTGGGATGGTCCAGTTCTTCATACTCTGTGTCTGCTCTCTATTTGATCTCACAATAAAACCATTTTTGTCGGTCTGTGTTGTGTCGGTGGACATCAAATATAATGGAGATTCATACATTATTATTCCAAAACAACAAAGCAGAGCTAATTTCTGTCGATTTCCATTTTAACATTCAAACCGAATGGATTTAAAAGGCGATGATGGCATTGGTGCCATGGCAACACGCTACAGAGTGGAACTTATCAGCTAATTAGCAGGCAGGAACAGGAGCACGGCGTCACCTTCACGTGCCTCAGCCTGGCTAAATGTTCGGAAGCCTGGCAGATGCCAGACTTCACACGGAGAGAGGTGAGAGGGGGCAGGTCTCCCACTGCGTGCAAATGGCATTTTTTAAAAACACACAGCGTTAATTCCGCACAGACCCCGGATGACGCTTCTGCTAACTGAGAGATGAGCAGATCTGGAAATACTGGACATATTTATTGGCAACGATGCCGATGTTCACAATTTCATAATTGTGCGTCATTTTGTTAGCAATCAGAAGTTTTTTGCTAAAGGGATGGTTTCCATTAATGGTTACCATTAATTCCCACTGCATACCATTATAAAACAATATAGCACCTTACAATACATTATATATGTCTTGACATGTTGTAAGGGGGGGCGGCATGGTGGTACAGTGGTTAGCACTGTTGCCTCACACCTTTGGGACCCGGGTTCTTCTCCGCCTGGTTTCATGTGTGTGGAGTTTGCATGTTCTCCCCATGTCGTCGTGGGGTTCCCTCCGGGTACTCCGGTTTTCCCCCACAGTCCAAAAACATGCTGAGGCTGATTGGAGTTGCCAATTTGCCCGTAGGTGTGCATGTGTGAGTGACTGGTGTGTGAGTGTGCCCTGTGATGGGCTGGCCCCCCATCCAGGGTTGTTCCCTGCCTCGTGCCCATTGCTCCCAGGATAGGCTCCGGACCCACGCGACCCAGTAGGATAAGCGGTTTAGAAAATGAATGGATGGATGGATGTTGTAAGGGGCAACATGTGTGCGCATTGACACCTGTTGCAATGTGCATAATGCACTTAAAAACTGTATCCATCCACTCGTATTCAGCCAGTTACCTTATCCAGCTACTGTGATCCAGGGGGCAATCCCAGGCAGTACAGGGCACCAGGCAGGGGACACCCTGGACAGGATGCCACTCTATTGTAGGACACACACATCATCACACTCTTTGGGCAATTCAAAGATGCTAATTCACATGACTGTATTTTTTTGGTCTAAATAATTAGAACTGTTAATCGAACGTGATAATAATTTTGAATCCTTACTAGGGTCATGGGGAAAACATGCATTTTGTGAGCAAATTGATATTGAACTGCAATGATGTCAAAATGTGTTGCATTTTAGATGCTTCTTGCAAGATTACCCTGTAACCGGTCAATAGCCCAAAGTGATACTTTTGTCATAAGGGTCTAGTTGCAACAACCAAGGAGCTGCATGAAACTCTGACTGTACTGACTGCTTACTATAATATATTACAAAAATGGCAGAGTATAGTGCTGTGAGTGGTCATCCAAAGTGAAGCTGAAAGCTTTTGGATCATCTGCATGTTATAAATGTCAAACACGGGGAATGCCGTCCATAGCAAGCTGATTTAGTTTTGCGTGTCATAGTAATGCAATAAGGAGAGACACTCACCCACCACATCATGACGAGAACTGCATTCTCCCATGTCTCTCCTCACTGGGCTCTCCCATGTCTCTCCTCACTGGGCTCTCCCATGTCTCTCCTCACTGGGCTCTCCCATGTCTCCCCTCACTGGGCTCTCCACATCCTCAACACTTGAACATGCCTATGTTTGTGTCTCTCTCAGACGAGGGCCAAGTGAGACCGAGGACCACTGCACTCCCCCGCCCCCCCAGTAAAGGGTGCTCCCCTGAGACGGCGACATTCCACTCTTCTCTCGAATGTATGTCACTCTTCAACTGAAATCTTAACACATAAAAATGGCTTCAGGGCTGGAAAGGAAGGATAATTGCTGAAATTTGATTTGAAACAGGCTCAGCTCTGTTTGCAGTCAGAGGGTATTTACAAGCTATTTAAAAAAGGCTTAAAAACATTTCATTGTACACGACTACAAAGCCAAATGGACTGAGGACAACTTACATTTTAACTTGATATTTGGAAAAAAAAATGTCACTGCAATATCCTTTAAAATAAAATGCATTTAATCAGTTACTTAAATGAAATCCAATTAAATACATGAATGTTTATTGCTGTCACACAAATGTTGTTCTTTTTAAGCATACTGTGAAGCTCGTCCTACAAACTTAATACGACCATAAAATGTATTTGTAAATGTATTTGAAGACAACATCTCAGTCCAAGACCAAATACTGTAGCTTATTTGGCAGGAATACAAAAAGCCCCCTAAGCTTTGACCATGTGGGGTTGGTCACATCCTGTTGGGAAGCAGATGTGCTGGATGAACTAGGAAAGGAGCTGTAGAAATTCCCCACCATCTCACTCCAGCCCGACATCTCCAGCCCAGGTTTGTCCCCACGCTGCCCCCTGCTGGCCCGTCATATCAGCCCATACCAGTGCTCCTGCAGTTTCATTAGCTCCGACCGCCTGTTCCCTGATCCATCCACCTGCCTGGTCTTCTGACCCCTTTCATCTGCCTGGTGCCCCGGCCAGTGGGGAGACAGCCACCTGCCCCGTCCGCAGTGGTCGGGCCCACATGCTTGGCACGTATTACAACATGCCAGTTTGCATCATTAGTGACTCATTTAAAGTCTTAAAGTCATTTTACTTCATGGTTTTGTGTGTGTGTAAGTTGCTAGCCTTGTTAGTCCCATGCTTTTGGGAAATGCACCCCAGATCATATCAGACATTCATTCATCTGAAACAGGATCCGCTTCTTCTCGCAGCCCACACCACCCAAGCCGACACTGGACCCCCCCCGCCCCCCCCCCCAGTGGTAGGTCGCTCTGTGTCCCCACGCTGGTAGAATTGGCAGGGAAGTTCAGTTGCTCATTCTTTGAAAGGTTGAGCTGGAGGTGGCGATCTGTCATCCTGGCTGGGATGTCAGCGATGCATACAGAAATCTGAGCCAAGACTATGATAGCTTCTGACGGAAAAGTCTCAGGTACAGCTTGATGTCTTACATTTTACATATTTAGCAGAAGCTTTTATCCAAAGAGCTGTACCATAGAGAAAGCAGGGTCAGTCAGTCCCTGGAGCAACTAGGAATTAAGAACCTACTGAGCCACACACCCCCCTCCATACACTTTGTATGTAGTGGTAGGAACAGCCATGCAACTGGATTACTGGCCTTAGAGAGGTGGTGTGTGATGAGAAAAGGATAGGGTCGACAACTGAGCCCTGAGGCACACCAGTTATTACCTGATGAGAGTTTCTTGTTGTAAACAATACTTTCAGCTTGGTATTCCAGCTTCCTCTCTCTGTGAACTTAACATTTCCGTTGATCTTCTTATATTGGATTAAGGACCTTCACCTCCTATTGTTAAAAACAATCCTGGTGTTAGCATGGTACTTCCCCAAGACTGTCTGCCTTGTACACGTACCTGTGCTGCCTTCTGTTCATGCGCTCATTTTGTTTTCAAGGTGCTGTATTTCCAGGCTTTGCAGTGTAGATTTGGTAGCTGGGGCTGACATAAAACACCAGTACAAAGACATTTCTCAAATAGATACATCATTATTATGTGAGCTCGACACATTTCAGCGTTCAGTTCCGGCCCAAGTTGGGATTTATGTTTCGAAATCAGTCTCCTTCCCAGTTGGGGTAATGAATATAAATTAAAGATCATCCACGGGTGAAATGTTGCAGCAAATCGCCCCAAAGAGATCCATTTAATCCCTCAGCACCCCCATCTGAGTAATCAGATAACTGCTCCATGCAGTCAGAGTCCATGGCTTGCAGATAGGTATCCGCTCCAATTCTCTCTATGCTTGATGGATGTTGGTGAAATATTCTGTCTCAGAGTCAGATATGAGAGGCAATTCCAGCCAGCTGATTGCTGAATGTAAAAATGCACCCCCCCCCCACTCCCGCACACACTCTCCAAACATCACCCCAGAGCGTGTGGCTGTGAGCAGACCTCTGCTGGCAAAATCCACCCTCTCACCTTTCATTTCCACTGGGAAATTAGCGCACCGTGTGTTATTGGAAGGGGGGTGGGTTTGACTGAAAGCATTGCCTTATGGGGCCTGAAGAGGAACCACAGTACCGTAGGAGAACCCGCAAACACGGATCTGGTCCAGAGCTACTGCATGTTTGGTGGAGGGCGGATTCCATCCAAGCTGGTTCATTCTCGCATAACTTCCCCACGTAAACTCGAACACCCTGAGGGAAAACTACCAAAATAGGACTCAAGTATCAGAAGCTACACATGGTTCTGGGACCTGGCCCTTGCTGAAGGCGACGCTGAAGAGTAAAGCTGTAGAAAACAGATGATCCATGACCTCCTGACCGCGTAGCTTGAAGCCGCGGTCTAAAGTGATGCAGTGTCAGAAAGAAAGCAACAAGTCTTTGGCTGCACACCATTATAACATTAAATGCATGTAGAAGTGAGATGGCAGTTTGCAGTGACCAGAATGGAGAGCATAACTGACTGGTTCAGCAGAGGATGGAGCATAAATCCACAGCGTTTGTGAGCTCTTTGATTTTAAGTGGATGTTAAATGAATCTGATGAGTGCAATTTAAAATAACAGCGTGAAAATGTCACAGGTATGTATGTAACTGATAGCACAGATATGCTCTATTTTTAACATCCTGTCAACCATAATTCATGACTGTTTGCCTGAAGACTGAAATCCAAGTTCACTGGGAAAATCACAAACCAAGGCAACATCAATGTGGCAACAGCGCCCCCTATTAACCGACTGCAGCATTCTCCTAGTTAGGCTGACAGGAAAGGCGAGTGACAGTCCTGGCTCCAGCTGCCCCAGGGCCTCCACCTGCAGTATGGCCACCGTGACCTTTGACCCCACTGACCCGGGCTGTCAGCATGAGCATCATTCACACATGCTGCTTCCTGAATTAGCAGCAGCAGCTGCCCGTGTCTGCCTGTGCGGACACATCCCCTTGCTCCGCGGTCACCACGTAAAAAACTGTTTACGCAATCATGTCTGGTACTAATCTAGAATCATCTAAGGTCACTTCTCTAAGAGGAATTATATATTCTATTTTCCTGTGCAGAACAAGGTGTGCAACCCCTAGTAAATGGTACCAACAGGGTAGAAACTGAAAGCATATAAAAGGATTTTTTTGTAACGATTTTCCTTAGAAGTGCTCTACATATCTCAAGATATCATACATTCTATTATGATCACATATTAATGTGAAAGTACTGCAGACTTGGATATGCGTTCAGGTTACATGTATCTAGTCTGCCAGACATAAGGTTACATGTGTCTAGTCTGCCAGACCTAAAGCTACACGCGTGCAGTCTGCCAAACTTAAAGACTACGTGTCTAGTCTGCCAGACCTAAGACTACAGGTCCTTGTTGACTTACGACATATCCAATTTACGACCAATCGACTTTACGACCATGATCGCAGCTCGTATGTCTGGCACCGCAAGGCTAAGGCTACACGCGTGCAGTCTGCCAGACCTGAGGTTACATGTGTCTAGTCTGCCAGACCTAAGGCTACACGCGTGCAGTCTGCCAGACTTAAGGCTACATGTGTCTAGTTTGCCAGACCTAAGGTTACACGCATACAGTCTGCCAGACCTGAGGTTACATGTGTCTAGTCTGCCAGACCTAAGGCTACACGCATACAGTCTGCCAGACCTAAGGCTACACGCGTGCAGTCTGCCAGACCTAAGGCTAGACGCGTGCAGTCTGCCAGACTTAAGATCGCATGTGTGCAATCTGCTAGACTTCAGGCCACCAATGTGCTTTTTTAAATTCCCCCTCTGTCCCAGCTGCTGCCTGAAGACGTAATTAGCGTGTAGTACACATCACCCCGGCACTGAGCCCTGCATTCTTCCCTCACTACCCCCCCCCCCCCCCCAACCCTCTCCCTCAGTGTGGAGTACACCACTGTTTTCAGCTGAGACCTTAACTCTGGGCAAAACAAAATATAGTTAAAAATTTAGAATTTAAAAAATAAACGCGCGGTGCAGTAGGCCAGACTGGGAGCTAGGGAGCGGAGGCTGCAAAGCCCAGTAGTCAGCATCCTAGCTCAGGCACAGTAATAATTTAGCCCCAGGTTTGGATCGGAGAAGCTCATCTCTCACCTGCAACTCCTTCTTACAGGCTTAGCATTGAGCTGAAGCTGAAATCCCTGCCTCCTGATTGAGACAGACTTAGATAAATCTGTTGAATAATGTAATTCGTTTTTGGGTTAAGGATAAGAACAGGAAGCCTATTTACTTAAGGAACTCGAGGGAGTTTATCCTGTAGTGCTATTCCTATTAACTCTAATGGGCATTAATTCCAAGTCCTGGTGTTTGGCATGTCTGTATGTATTTACCAGTATATGTGCCAGTCAGTGCCAGGGTGCTTATACTCTTTTGGTATATACCAGCTGACAGATGTTCTGCCATTCACTTGTCAATTGATAGGGTATACCCACCCCCCACCCCCAGCGTATTCAGCTCTGTTTAGCCAGCGTGGTTCAGCGGGGGATTCGTAACTGCAACAGCCAATAAGGACCTCGAACAAAGGTCCGCTTTATAACTTATATGATGCCACGGTGAATGTCTGTATTTTACTCAGCCTTGTAACTTACCTCTGATATTCGAGTTGAGAGTTATGGGCCCGGGCTGACTGGCCATTTTCCCCTTCCATTACAGCTGCCATCATAAATATCCTTTTTTTTTTTTACAAGGGCTGCTGTTTTTATAGCTTATTCTGTCTTAAACGGCGTTTTAGCATTTAGTGTAATGGCACCACATTTAATTTGGCTTTCATTGGAAGAATAAACAGATCCTTACGATAAATCTCACGTCGGCGTTTTTCTTATGCAGATATGGCCGAGAAGCTACACAGCTGCAGCTAAGCTAATAGCCTCTGGTGTACATTCATCCATACTCTGTAACACGCTTTCAGCCCCATCAGCTGGCTCCTCTGAAATCTCTAATAGTGTTCTGTGGCCCTTCCCTTACCCCTGTTTTCTGTCAGGACCCATAGCTTAAAGATTTCGGGGTTTATGCCCATCAGAAGGCGGCAACCATGGTCAAAAGCTTGAACCTCGGCCTCCAGAAGTGGAAGCTTAACACGTAGAGCTGTCCGCTAATTAAAAACCGCCTCGTGCTAATCGACGGGATAATTGTCTTGCCTCTCAAACAGCCTCCACCCTTCACCCCTTGAAACATACATTGCTGACGGCCCGCGTTCCTCTCCTGAACTCCCCTGGATCTCAACTTGTTGTTCTTGAGTGAAGTAGCAAAGCTGGACTTTGGCCTGTGACAGCAAAGCGAGGGGCCCTGGGGAGTCTCCGGGCCATTAGGAAGACTTTACCAGCAGAGACGGCAGATTGGTGCTATGGGTGGCAGCTGCTGAGCCAATGGGGTATGAGCAGGCCTGCCCGCCATCAACCTGAAGCCCTTCGGGGTTCAGATGCAGGACTCCCTCATGCTGTATGTCAATGTTTCCCAATCCGTTTCCATCCGTGGGCTGGGGAAGTACACATCTGCCCGCTCCTCAGCCGGCCGCCTCGCCGGCGAGCGAGGATCCCGATCTGTAAACATTTTCAACTTGACCTTTGATCCCTGTAAATTGCATTTGCAGCTGGTTTATAGCTCAGAGACAGAGTCTGACTTTGAATATTTATTAGTGTGTGTTCCTCACCCCCCCCCCATGGCCTCCTCACACACACACGCACACACAAACACGCGTGCAGACTCACACCGTTTCCTCCTCGGTTTCAATCCCAAGGAGTAATTTATCCTAAAATCCTAAATCAGTTGCGGCATTAGAACCAGTCCCATAACATGATGAGGAACCTCCCTTTGCAGAGGGCCATGGTGTCTGCCAGTGCTGTGGTCAACTCTTGGACATCGCCATAGGAACGGTTCCTTATTCTAGGCCTGGTTGTTGAGAATCCACGCCATTACAACAAAAATGACATTGGAATGAACCCACACACACAGGTGCATCATGGTCCATTTACAATCACAGCATAACAGGTGTGTGGCAAATATAGTGGTAATCCGGGGAATAAGAATAGCAATCGCATGCTAATAAAATATCGCCAGAGCTACTAAATGTTACAGTTTTGACTGATACATTCTGGAACCACATTAAAATTCCAGAATGGATCGACACAATCATAGTCATCAAGGATCATTTGAGCTTCTCATGGAAGCAGTCAGACTGGAGGAGGTGCCGCCGCTCACCGCTGACATAAATCGTTTGCCGCCAATCCGATGAAAAGGTGATTGACGGCTTTTTCTTGCTAAACACAGAGTTGTCCGTCACGGAGCTCTTACAGCAGTCATCTTCTGAAATGGTAGCAGTGCCTGTATGATTCCCCATTTTTATGATTATTTTTTATTATTTCAGTGAAACTCATTTACTTGGTGTGAATTAAATATTCACACCTCATCCTGCCTTCACTAGACTCCTTATTTTCATTAACACTCAAACTAATGAAATTTTCCTCACTCCTAGATCTGCTGTTGGAGGTCAGTTTGAACCATGCGATGTTGCTGCAAACTGTATAACTCTACAAGTACATCGTGTTTCATATTTAGACCCAGGCAGAGCTACCTTAAATACATGACCCAAGTACAACTTTTTGAACAAGAGCCTTCATTGTTAATACATAAACATTTTCAAATGACATATGGCAAATAAAACTGATTTAGAATCTCCCATAATAGGCAGACTGGTCACTGATACGTGTGAAATATAAAGGTGTTTCATGATCTGTTTGAGCATCATGTTTAATCTTGCTCGCTTTCTTCCACCGTCCAATGTGAGTCAGCATCCCACACGTACAGAGTGACTGGCGCCCTCTGCAGGCAGCCCAGGTTTCTCCTGCTACTGCCCTGACCCCCATTAGTGGGTCACTGAGCCCTCTTTGTGACACCTTCGCATTGAGTCTGTCCTGACAGGTGCTTCCTCTGTGGAAGATCTTTGCACTAGAAGAATTCATGTCAAGTCAAGTCAATCTTTTTATTGTCATTTTAATCATGTGGAATGAAACTGCATTTACTACAGGGCAGGACACAGCCAGAACAAGGAAGATCTGAGCATTTACTCCTGCCGGCTCCAGATGCCTTGGAATCGTACCTATAGGCTGTCTGGATGTTTCTCTGTATGCCTCAGATACCCCATCTAGCTGCTCAGTGGATGCTACCAAGAAGATTCTCTGGAAAAAATAAACGGCACTGTACTGCAAGATTTCATGATTATTTTCCCCCCGGTGGCTAAATTCTATCGACAACACAAAGCCAGCAGACCTGGCCCTGCAGACTGCCTGTCGAGTAACTCTCCTGTAGCGTAACTCTACTCACTAACGAGATACGATTTATTATTTGTGAAAAGTCTGAAACAGAATGTGTGCTCATAATCAGAATGACTCTATTGGTAAACGGCAAAGTATGGCAAAAAGAATTAATATGATAAAGAAGTACAACATAATACTAAAGTCGATATGGCCCAGTAGCTGGGGGCCGGGAGAATTTTATCTTAATAACGTCCCTCTTCTCCCCGATCTGGAATGTTATGAAAGAATAAAACCTCATTAATATTCAGCACTCTGAACACATGACCCCGTAGTGCGCTGTTGACGAAGACTCTGTTTGTGTTCAGGCATGTAGAGTCACGTGACCATCATTGCGTCTTCTCCCTCGGAGGCTGAAGAGTGATTTCTCTTGGGCCTTCAGACTACCATGCAGTGATGATTATGATATTGCCCCCCACCCTCCCCCTCGCACAAACAAGATATGAAAGCATTTGTTCATGTTGTCCATCCATCCATCTTCCAACCACAGGTCTGTGACATGGGGGGGGCTGGAACCTATCCCAGGCAGAACAGAGCAAACGCCATATCAGAAACTAGAGTACATGGGTGAAATTTGGGTCCGTAAGTCCTTAGATTCCTATTGGGGGGGATACGTAGATAACTGAAAACATGAGTCACCAATGACAGGGAAGGAGGTGATTTCAAAGGCACTAATAATTCCTGCCTGGACCTACCCAGATCAAGGACATGTCGATACAGCGTGCCCTGTCTACTTGGCTCGAACCAGTGACCTTTCAGTTGCAGACTGACATCCTTATGCACCGTGCTATGCCTCCTGTCTGTTCATCCATCCGTCTGTCCGGCCGTCCATCTTCTGCCAGCTAATCCTAGTCAGGATCGTGGGAGACCTCCACATTTGCATATCAAATTCCCCGCCCCAGTATGAGCACACGGAAGGGTGGTCGTGGTTTTTTGGAGAGTTCCTGGAATATGGAATGCATCCCCCCCCAACCCCCACCCTTCGAATTACCACCAGAACGATTTATAGAGGAAATGGAAATTCACGGAAGGGTCATCTCCCTTGATCATGTCTAACGCAGTGTTTTTGTATGAAACCCAGTAATGAACCTACAGTGAGAGAAGAAGTAGTTGTTTAAGAGCCTCGGGGCTCTCTGTACACCCACAGGACAGCCTGTCTCTCGGACTGGACAGGGTGACATTTGGGGTCGCCAGAGGGACTATAAAAATGCATAGACCTGTCACCCTGCGACCACGGAGTGTCTCCGTGATGATTCAAAGGTTCTGTCACGGGTCCAAAGACACGTTCATGGTATAAGGAAAATAGACCCTCGGAAGGAGAACAGCTAGATAGCGAGAAACTAAGAACTGTGTCATATTAAAATGGTAACAGGTGAAAATATGAAGCAATAAATGTAAAACCTGTGAAGAGTGTGGGTGCCTTCAGTATCCAGACTTTGAACACCCACACACTCTGACTTAACCACAGCAGACATGCTTATGAGCACCTTAGCTAATGCACCATGCTCTCTCTAAAGAGTAATCACCCCCAGAGAGCGTCACTGAACAGGCCCCGAGGGATCCTGTTTGTTCAGGATTCCCCGAAAGCTTAGCGTACCACGGTAAGCTGGGCCCATTACCTCAGCGATAGCAAAGTAAGAATCTGGGGGGGCTTTAGCCGTGTGACGGTAAAACCAGCCCTATTAGACCGACAAGGCAGAAGACTCTCCTAATGGTCCATAAATCAGGGAAGAGTCGGCTTGTTTAATGGCTTACCTCATCTTTTATAAGCATGTGATGGAAATGCTATTTAAATAAGCCCAAACCCTATTAGGCTCGAACCAGGAAGCTGAGCTGTTTTAAGGCAACAGGACTCACAGTGACCACATCTGGTCTGTGCCATTTTACATCTGACGACATTAAATATTAACAGCAGAATCCTATAATTAATCAGAGTGATTTCTCTGGCCTCCCAATGAAGTGCAAAACCTGGATTCATCAGGCTTTTAAAATCATTTCATGCCACAGTTCTAAAGACCAGATAACAAACATGAATGCAGGGACTAAATGTATTGTCATAAAATATAAAGGGGTCCATCTAAAGTGAATTAAACACCAAGAAAATCCTGATTTCATGCACCAAGTTCTCCTGTGAAATGACAAGAATCAAATTAGTTTTACCCATATTTTAATTTCTCCTGTGTAAAAGATGCCATAATGCAGCTCCATTTCCTTGCAATTATACATTTTTAATCAGTGCCTTAACAAAACAAGTGAAGTTTCAGGCGTGCAAGGGGGAAAAAAAACAAATTTATTATTAATTAGGAAGGAGAATTATCAATTTTGCATTTGGATATCATACAGTTTTTCCAAGACATGAAGAATAATCACACTTACAGATTAAAGAATTTTTTAAGCTACTCTGCTGGGTGAATTCCTTAATTAATCTCAGATCTAAAAATGGAACACCCACAATATAAAAAACAAACAATTTATGTTATATCAGGAATATTCCAATTCTAATTAGTTCAGGAGGCTGATCGTATATTCAATATAAACTGGACTAAACTATTTGGTTTTGCCTTTAGAATGAGAAATAATAATACATATTTGGATAAATAATTAAGTACACCTCTATTAATCACTGAGCTGCAGATACCAAGTTATAAAAAGACCCAACTCTGCGAGCTGTAATAAGAACCAGCGTTGTGCATCATTAGTAATGTCTCGATTTTAAGGACGACTTGAGTTTGAAGGAAAACATGCCTAACAACGGAAAAGTCCACATGCTTCCAGTATAGAAGTCAGGCAGGCAGATCGCAGACAGCCATGGGGTCCTAGTACAAAGATGCACTGTTAGAATGTTAGACGATAAGCGAGGGCCCTGAATGGCCCTCTGTGCGGCAGCTGGGGGTCTCGCAGTCCCGTCATGGAGAAAATTCCGTTTCCTCCATAATGCCCGTGACATTGCAGAATACAATCGTCACTCATGCGGAGCCTGGATTCCTGCTCCTCTGTGGGTTAACAAGGCTAAAGTTTATCACAAAGGCTAAAAATCGTACCACATTCATGTTCACTGTACATAAAATGCTATTAAATTCATGCAAGTAGTGGAATAGAAAAACCTATTTCAGTCACCAACAGAAAAGGCACTCAGTACTATTAATCGCTTATTTGTTTTGCAGTTCTGGTCACTAATTAATGCACTTGAGACATTTAGCATTTCAGGGTTTAGATAGAGTTTTGGGGTCAACAGGAACAGGGATTCCAGCCCTGGTCACATAAAATCTGACACATTGAAATGTTACTGATAAATTAATGCAGTAAATCAGTAAAACAGTAATTTGAATTAAAACTAATTATTCCAGTACAGACTGTAAAAAATGTGGCCCAATCAAATGATATGTCAGACTCTCACTTAATATAACTTCATAATAAAAAATAGAACAATGCTAAACTACACAGACCTGGTAGAAAATTGTGTTATATTAAAAGCTAAAGTAAGCTAATCCTAACTGCTTTATTTAATTGAAACCAATATGTTTCTAGTTCAATTAGACAATTTTCTTGAATAATTACAGCATCTTATTTTAATGTCAGAGCCGTTGTGAGGGAGGAAATTGAAATAATCAAGTAATTATATGCAGATATCAGTTGACACGGCGTGATTAATTAAGCTGTGCGAATCTTCCAGAGCTTTCATTCTGTGTGATATGGTGTACTGGAGCACCACATCTGTAACTGAGCTGGAAAGAGGTTTAGGGTGATGAGGGTTGAGGTTTTGAGTTAGTGCCATTACTTATCCCCTGAATTAATCTCTACTGTACAGTTTCATTGCACTTAACTAAAAACATCCCAATATAATGAGATTGACTGTTGAATCTGTCCAGTTTCAGGTACAACCCATGTTCCGTATTCAGGTGTGACTCATGTTTGATATTTGGGTGTGACCTGTGTTAGGTATTCAGGTGTGATCTGTGTTAGGTATTCAGGTGTGATCTGTGTTATGCATTCAGGTATGATCTGTTTTAGGGATTCAGGTGTGATCTGTGTTAGGGATTCAGGTGTGATCTGTGTTATGCATTCAGGTATGATCTGTTTTAGGGATTCAGGTGTGATCTGTGTTATGCATCCAGGTGTGCCCCATATTTAAGTGTTGAATCTGTCCAGTTTCAGGTACAACCCATGTTCCGTATTCAGGTGTGACTCATGTTTGATATTTGGGTGTGACCTGTGTTAGGTATTCAGGTGTGATCTGTGTTATGCATTCAGGTGTGATCTGTGTTAAGGATTCAGGTGTGATCTGTGTTAGGTATTCAGGTGTGATCTGTGTTAGGTATTCAGGTGTGATCTGTGTTATGCATTCAGGTATGATCTGTTTTAGGGATTCAGGTGTGATCTGTGTCTTCAGTATACAAGTATGTTCTGTATTCAGTATCTTGGTGTAACCGTATTCGATATTCAGGTCTGATCTGTGTACAGTATTCAAGTATGATCTGTTTTCGGTATTTGGGTCTGATTTGTGTTCGGGTCTCATGTGTTCAGTATTTGGATCTGATCTTTGTTTGGTATTAGGATGCGATCAGTGTTCAGTATTCAGGTCCCATTTGTGTTCAGCATTTGGATGTCACCTGTGTTCAGTATTCGGGTCTGATCTGTTTTCAGTATTCAGGTGGGTTGTATCCAGTATTCATGTATGATCTGTGTTCTGTATTGGAATGTGATCTGTGATTGGTATTCAGATGTGACTCAGGTTCAGTATTTCATGTGTTTAGTATTCATGTGTAATCTGTGTTCAGTATTTCATGTGTTTGGTATTCATGTGTAATCTGTATTCAGAGTTTGGGGGTGATCTTTGTTTGGTCTTTGAGTGTAATATGTGTATTCCGGTGTGACTTGTTCTCAGCATTTGGATGTCATTTGTGTTTGGTATTCTGGTGTGATTTGCGCTCTCAGAGTACAATACGGCCCAAGCTGAGTGCTGCCTCACGTGAGACTGTGTGCTGTGACACATGCATGAATGTTCATATAGGTTCTGCAGGGACACCTTCGCCTTTTATACATCCTCACATCCTTTCATAATGAAATTTAAATGCAGCCTGTTCAGTTTCAGTGTGAAGTTCATCTCCACCCCAAGCAGAATGTAATGTGCTCCTCTGTGATTCTCATTCCTCAGCACTACACCACAAACACATCCGAGTGTTTTACATTTTATTTATTCAGCTGGTACTTTTCCAGCGTTGCATAATTTTTTCCTGCTAGTGGTTAAACACGCACTTCATTTGAAAGTTTAATCACTTTAATTGCTGCCAGCAGGTGGAGCCATAGTTAAGGTACCAGTCGGGTTGTCAGAATGAGCCCCTGGCCCCCTGGGGCTATGAGCCTTCGAGTCCATCTGACAAATATCCTGCTATTTGAAGATGTAAAACAGGGCACATGAATAATGTGACCCCTGCAGACAGGGAGGTTACTGTTCGGGGAAGGTCTCCTCCACACAGACCTCAATCTCTGCTGCCTGGGGTCAGTGAACTTTTAAACATCAGCGGGTTGGTAACCTGCTTCTGGGAGGGTAATAAGTGACACCTCCTGCTTTAGCACTGGGGGAAGAGCACAGTGGAATCCACGAGGGTCTCAAAGTGAATGAGTAACAGTCCCAGGCCGCAGCGAGAGCACAGAGTCCCCGGTGATGAAATATTCATCCCTGCGAGAGACCACTCCGTCAGCTAAGTGCGTCCAATTAGCCTTTGCGAGCTGTCAGAGGCATGCGGCGGCATGGTGAGCATCTCGTTACTCCCCAAACGTGGAATTAGCGATATCTGACCATGGGCTCATGGTGCTGGGGATCCTCTCGCCGTGGAGCCACCGGCATGTTCCTGCCCCTCCACGCCTTTAACCAGCCATATTATTTTATCGGCCAACTCCAATTTTCTGAATGATAAAAATAACCGATGGCGGCCATCGTTTTCCTTTTGCTTCTTCCTGGAAATCAATACCGCACACGTCCGCATCGTGGGTTACAGCGCCCCCTGGGGATCTCCCCAAGCTCTCACAAAGGCCGCTTCTTTTTTTTTCCCCTTTTCTAAACGCTGCACTTAATTGGAAACCTCAAACGAGGCAGGAGTTCCAGGATCACAGCGCTTCCAGGTCTCCCGTTGGTGGGAGCTCGCCCTCAGAGACACCTACAGCTATGTGTTATTGATCTGCTGAGGAGATCAAATGCAGAAACCTTTGGTCTGATGGGCTCCAGTGTCCCTCAAAACAAAAAAGCAGCCTTTGCTTCAATTCTGTGATTTTCTGCGTTCTTCCATCATCAGTAGCTTAAAAAACAAAAACGTACTTTATAAATCCCTGTCAGAGTGATGTCGTCGTTCCTGAAGTTTCCTCTTTGGTAACGAGACACCACCGGATATGCTGTGCCTGTAGCTTCAGTGATGTCTACACAATTTCAGCAAAATAAAAAGTTTTACATCAGTAAAAGACCTGTTAACCGGCAAATACAAAGGCAATTAAACAAATTAAAAACAGCCCAGACATCCGTATGTTTGGCTGCTGAGGAAGCAGTGGCAGGCGACGTCAGCTCCATGTTGCTGCCCTATGCTGTGTGAAGAGTGTGTGCATGTTATAGTGTGGGGTGCACAGGAAGCACCAGGAAATGGGCTTGGAACACAGGAGAAACCCAGGAAAAGGGGGAGTGTTATTAATTACTATTATTAATCTCATTATTGTTATTTGTGGTTCTGGATGAACAAAACAGACTGTGGTTTTCCCAGAGGTCCGAGCCACATTTTAAAAAGCAGAAACCTTGGAATTGATTTCTGCTCCTACCCTGTGTGGTGAACACAGACTCCTTACCCATTACTGCACAATTACAATTTGATGAGTTCATTTTACAAGGTCTTAGTGTTATCTTTGATATCCTTGGCAACAGTGAGGCCTATCGTTCCATTACAAAGCACAGGCTCAGAGAAGCTTCCCCTGTTTTCTTGAATTTTCCGTTTCACGTTTCAGTAATTCCACTAATTCATGTTTGACTTGTATGCATGAGTGGTCGCATGTAAAGCGCATCTTCAGTTGAAAGACTGATACCGAAGTCGGTTCCAGGGCGATTTAGTCATCAGGTCTTCTACTTTGGCTTCAAGATGAATCTCGTTTGACAACCAAACGTGTGAGGGTGGGAGAGCCGCTGGAATTGAAGCAGTTATGTGAAAGGGGCTGTAGATTCAGCCGAGGCAGCATCACGTCACGCCACATTCAGCCGAGGCAGCATCACGTCACGCCACATTCAGCCGAGGCAGCATCACTCTACATTCAGCCGAGGCAGCATCACATCACGCCATATTCAGCCGAGGCAGCCTCACTCCACATTCAGCTGAGGCAGCATCACTCCACATTCAGCTGAGGCAGCATCACTCTACATTCAGCCGAGGCAGCATCACATCACGCCACATTCAGACGAGGCAGCATCACTCCACATTCAGCTGAGGCAGCATCACTCCACATTCAGCTGAGGCAGCATCACTCTACATTCAGCCGAGGCAGCATCACATCACGCCACATTCAGCCGAGGCAGCATCACATCACGCCACATTCAGCCAAGGCAGCAACACTCCACATTCAGCCGAGGCAGCATCACGACACATTCAGCCAAGGCACCATCACGTCATGCCACATTCAGCCGAGGCAGCATCACATCATGCTACATTCAGCCGAGGCAGCATCACATCATGCCACATTCAGCCAAGGCCGCATCACGTCACGCCACATATGTGCCTCCTGTCTTGTTCACCTCTGAGATGCCAACAGCTCACTGCTGCGCTTCAGAGAGGAGTGTTAACAGTATGAGGTATTTTTGTGGGATTTTATATGTTTAAAATTATATATTTACTGCAGAATTTGTTTTTTCTGTCAGTTCCTTTTTATCAAAAGGTTAGTGCATTCAAGCTAATTGAGGTAGCAATGTGGAATTAGGCTTTTTTAGTGAATACAGCAGAGGTGGATAGTTCACGCCCACAATGTACAAATCCAGACGGAGATTTTGTTTAAACCAACTAGTTCAGTACTTTGTGACTGTGACTCCTTGAACTCAACTGCTTAGTTGGAACAAAATCTTGGTCTGGATTTTTATTATCTGAACCTGAACTATGCATCTCTGGATTAGGGAGAGGGTGAAAGTGGATGAATGTATAGCAAGGACAGGCAAACGTGAAATGTGTCCTTGGCTTCCTTCCACTCTAGCATGGGGACGGCCTCAGAAGCAAGATTGAGTTGCAGGGCATATCGATCGAGCAGTGACTCTCCTTTGTCCACAAAGCCAGGGTCCAGGCCCTTTGTGACAAAAGAAGTGTGTCCTAGCAACAAACAGCTCCCTGCAGGCCGTGTAATTACAGTTCAAAACTGCCCCTCCACACACACACAGTAATCCATTACCATTCCTCGTCGAGATAATTTCATTACAATGGCTGATAGTCATTCCTTGTAATAAATTGCTATTTGTTGCTGATGTTCCCTCCTAGTGAGGTCAACCAGAACTTTCCTCTGCTTCTGGGTATTTGCACTTATAGGCAGTCAAAAGGTTATCATGTTGAGTGTGAAGCCCTCATAGTTAGTGTAATCTAAAGGATGTTAAAACCTGGATAAAATGCACAGACTGTTTAGGTTCTGTGAATTTTTTGCCAATGTCACCCGTCCCGTCTTCTGCATCAGTTTCTTGGCCATTTCTGTCAATTTTAATGACAGAGGATATAACCCTGTAGCCCAGAGGGGTAAGTGGCAAACGGTTTGTCTTGCCCTGTTGTGTGGATGGTCTTCTTCAAGCCTGAGGCTAGTACAGACCAAGGAGGGGTAGGAAGGAAGAGCCTTACAAATGAGTCTGTGTCATGGCATTAACCCTGGCACTCTGATCGATCGCGCCGCATTGGTAATTGGCGATAGCTCTTGTTGGCTGCCTCTGCTACGGGATGGAAAGCCAAGTTTAGCTGGCCTGGTCCGGCCCGGCCAGCTCCCTTTGGGTTTCCCACAGCACAATTTCCTAAAGCATTTACCCCTTCGATTTATTTTGCAGCCCCTCCCGTGCCTCTTGTCTTGCTTGTATCATCACTGTCTTGTCACACAAAACGCATGAAGCAGGCCTCTGAGCTCATTTTACCTGGGACTGAGGATTCATATAAAACAGCATCCAAGACTGGCACAGTTTTCTTCAGCACGGACTAGGATCACAGTTAAGATCCGCTGTAGCATTTACTGCTACCTACATTTTTCAAGCATGTCCACTCTTTTCTGTTTTCAGTAATGTTATCATACTTGGGGGGGGGGGGGGGCAGAGGTATTTTTTTCTCATTATTTGGGAGTTTTTGGTTCCACTCCAAGGTTGGCTTATGGGTTTGTTTATTTATTTTTTTATTT
>JABFEA020000050.1:5606119-5618832 GCA_019775915.2 Cyphomyrus plagiostoma | reverse complement strand
ACTGTATTACACTAATAATTATGTATTACACTAATACATAAACTTCATGAAAATAATCATTAATTTGAATGTTGTACAATTCGTACATACTTCTCTTGCTATATTATTATTCTGACAATGACACTTTATTTTTATCGTCATTAAATATTGTTTTAGGAACATACAATATATGGACAAAAGTATTGGGACACCTGGCCATTACACCTACACACCTACAAGAGCTTTTCTGACATCCCATTGTAAATCCATTGGCATCAGTATTGAGTTGGTCTCTACTTTGCAGCTATAACAGAAGCGGCTCTTCTGGGAAGGATTTCCACAAGTTCTTGGAATGTATCTGGGGGAAGTTTTTGCGCCAAGAGATCTACCGTTGCCTCTGAGTCATCCAAAAGAGCATGTGGGTGTAATGGTTAGGTGTCCCAGGACTTTTTTCCCGATAGCACCGAGCACAGTGGGTAACACAGCTGCCTGACACCTCCGGGACCAACGTTTGAATCTCCACAATGACTCCATGTTTGTGGAGTTTAAACATCAAACCAGCCGGACTTAAAATCAGGACAAATCTGTGAAATGATTTCTGCAATGAAATGATTGTGTCTGTTACCAGTGTTTCTGGAGGCATCCATGCAGAAAGGAATTAAAAGCACTTTGGGATTCTGGAACCATCTCTAAAGTACACTACAGACTTTTGCCTCTCCAGCGACGCACTACCATTGCACATGTTGCACACCCCAACCCAAACCCTAAACAGAACTCCAACCATAACCGGAAATTAATTAGTCCTCTATTCCAGGAAAGTCCTGTTTGTAAGAACACAGAACTGGGGGCCTGTGTTCCGCATCTCTTTCTATTCTATGCACCACCTAAGCTAATTCCGGCCAGCCAATCCCATCGTAATAAGTTCCCCTGCTGACTCGAGACCGGTGGACCCACTCGCTGCAGACGGGTCAGGTGACGGAGCCAGCCCTGGCCGTGAGATACGTCGTATATCAAATGATGCATCACTGGAATTGAATAACTTCTCCTGGGATTTAAAACAACATCTTCCCCTCCTTCTAATTTCAGTTTCCACACCACTTTTCCACATGTGTCTGATTGGCTGTCTGCCTAGGAAACGAAGGATGACAGTTTGATGATCAAATGTCAGAAATACTTTCCTCAAACTGACCCTGGCTTATTGCTCTATGAAGTCGGAGTCTGTTTGCCGGCTTACTGAGCATACGTGTCCTGCTGCGGCCTGACTTTTGAGCGAATCAGATTATGCAAACATCAGGATTCCTATTTTTCTTAATGCTATTTTATTTAATACCTCAGAGGGAAAAAAATGAAACCAGCCAGGCTTAAAATCAGGACTATATTTTGCATGCATAATGTATCAGACATACAGCGTGGCCTATTTTTGGTATACCACCCTCATGTTTAATGTATGAAATCGATCATTTAAAACCACATCAAATAAATTGTTGTCGCTCCATCCAGATTAATGGTTTCTAACCAACATGGAAATCATCTGTGAGATTTGCTCCATGACAAATGTTCTTTAATGTTCTCCTGTACCTACTAAAAAAACAATCAGCCCTCTGTAAACACCGGCGAATTTTAGTTAAATCTTGTGGCCTAATAGAAAATCCTGTGGTATAGGATACAGCCTATCCGGGTCCTGCCCGATCACATTGAAATGTTTGTCTAAATCCTTGATCCTCCCTGATTGGATAGAGTCGGCCTGTCTAAACCCTGAGGCCTTCCCTGGGGTATTGGAGGGACATAGATACCCAGGCAGATTCAAGGGGGGCAGCACTTTACAGGGGCCCCGAATAAGCAATTTATAAGGTGCTCCCCCCTTCCAGGGGGGGAGGTGACATTTTGTGGGGGGCAAGGGGAGGACAATTTCTAGCTACAGCCCTGGATCTACCTGATAACATGCAGTGTGTTTCTCTACCTCCCCTGCAAGACTAGAGCTCCCAAACGCCAGCCTGTCGGCAGTATTCCACCGGACCGGGGGTTTTGGGGGTTTACAGAGGGGTTGGTTAAAAACCACGTACACTATATGGACAAAAGTATTGTCATCTCGTAATCGCTGAATTCAGGTGTTTCATTCAGACCTATTGCCACAGGCATTTTAAATCAGGCACCAGGCCATGCAGTCAGGCACACAAACATTAGGGAAAGAACGGGTAATTCTGAGGAGCTCAGTGAATTCAGGCATGATGCTGTCATAGGCTGCCACCTATGCAAGTCAGTTTGAGAAATGTCTTCTCTGCTAGATATTCCATGGTTAATTTTAAGTGGTATTTTTACAAAATGGGGGTGTTTTGGAACGATAGAAATCCCACACTTTCTATTCGTATCTGAAAAAAATGGCAATGATTCAACCTATGAAATCGCTGATCAAATCAGTGGGACCTGTGCCTCACCATGTGCCTCAGTATGGATGTGGCCTATCTCCCTGTACCTTGCTATGGGCAGCGGCCTGCCTCCATGTGCCTTGTTATAGGCGTGGCCAGTCTCCATGTGCTACCTTGCCGTTGACAGGCAAGAGGCATCCATTATATTGAGGTCGGCTCAGCGCCCCCTTGAGGCCTCCAAAGGCTTGACAGAGACAATGGACAATACGTCTGCACTGAGCAAGGAATGCCAGAGCAGACTCTTCGAGACAAGATCTTTCTTTCCAATCTTCTGTGGAGACAGCAGAGACCTTCTAGCAGCATAATCTTCTATGCTGTGGAATGCTGCTTAACTGAATTTTAAATCACTGACTCACTCATCATTTGTGTTGCCATTTAGATTATACCCATGAACATTTACATAGCACCTATACCTGGGCTAATCAACTCTGGCCCTCAATTCCAAATGCTCAATTCCAAATGCCTTGCTTTCAGTCCTCCCAGGTAGTTACTTTACTAATTACTGATTCTGATTGGTCAGAGGATTCACACCTGGCTCACAGGTGAACGAAGGCTGGAAAATCAGCAGGGCTCTGACCTTGGGGACCGTGAGTTGCCCTGACCTATACCAACAGTCTCCATTCTAAACATAGAATAATTCAATGCCTTTTAACATCCACTAGGTGGCACCATTTGAAGACTAAAGCTTTTACCTTCAGCTGGTCCAGGAACAGCAAGGTAAACAATCCCAGGACCAGATTTTCTCATTATTTCTATGTAATAAATACAGGTAATAATGGATTTTTCATAAATTTTCTCAGTTTCGTCTTGTGACTGAATGTCCCACATTGAGTTAATGGGTCTTTGCTGTGGAAAATCATGCTTCACACAGAGACTCTCACAATACGCCTCCCCCCCCCAGAACACACAGCTCCATACTCGGGGTGGCATGGAAGAGGCCGGATTCCTCACATGTTCCCACTCTTAGATCTCGAAACCTTCCCAGATGTCGGCTGTCATGTCGTAGAGACCCACTCCAGCTGTCTCGGTCCAAAGACTGACTGAACGCTGGAAATCTCAGAAATAAAGATGCAACCTGTTCCTTTGATCATATGAAGATGCTTTGATCTTCCCAGTTATTCCAAGCATAATCCATTTATGGGCAAAGCCCAGTACCACGCCCATGAACAGGCTAACCATAACGAAAGGCTATAGTCAGTGTGCTTCATTAAGATGAATTGCCATGACGAGGGAGACACAGTGCAGCCTGCACATTATCTCCATTCACCGGAAGCTTCATTACTTTCCTATCATTGGCAAACAGGCACAGGTGACCGTTTGCTTCCAGTAACCATGGAAATCATTCCTCCTTCGGAGACGCGAAGCTCGGGGATTAAGGTTTCTGTGTGAAGAGGTGAGGGGCAACACACGTTTGACAGAAGGGACATCAGTGACTGTACAGCAACAGCACAGGATATGAATGTAACAATTTATCAAAATTATATGCATATGAATTTTATGATATTCGTGTTGTTTACATGTCGGTGAACCAAAAACACCAGCTATTCATAGATGAAAAATAACATTGTGACTGAGAACATGTTCCATTCCTGACCACAAATAGCTTCAGCATCGCACAGATAGTTACGATTATTACACTAATACATAAAACAGCGACATCTATTGTAACATTACTCGCCTGTTCGGGAAATGAAAAACTGATGCATCTTTTCTGAACTAAGGCAATAAGAGTCGTTCGTTCCAGCTGAAGTGCAGTGCATGCATCACATATAATAAAATGCAGTGTCCCCGTGCACAAGCAGGTAATGACACGCTTTTCCCTCGTTAGAGCTCACTGCGTGCCAGTGCCGGAGACAGGCATTAGCCGTACCGCACGCGCTGTCCCGAAAGAGGCCAATTACAGCACTCAGAAGCCCGTCTCACATCATAACGAGGCAAGAAACGCCTGAATGAGGCCGGCCGCCAAGAGACCTACCGTTGCCTCTGAGTTCATCTGCCGGGATAGCTTCTGCTGTCTCCATGGCAACCGTTGTATAATATGATAATTATTTCTCCTTAATTGTATAAGGGGCTGCATTGAGGGCACCGAGCCCTAGCTGGGAAAGGCTTCCCTGTGCAGTGGGTGGTGGCTGATGAGCCAAACAGCGAACAGAAACAGAGACGGGGGTGGGTGCAGCATGGAACGTTCTAGAAATCGGATGTCCCTTTAGAGGCAGCTGTACGAGAACCAGCCGCAACGTATTATAGTATTATAGTATAGGGTGCCACTACAGATTTTGGGCCCCTGACCCAGAACGATCCAGTTATGTTCCAATTTCTTATGACTTCTGTCACTCAAAGCCCGTTGGAATCATTCTAACCCCCCCATGGTGCCTGTGGCTACGGCAAAAAAAAACAATTAATAATTCAATGGGCCATTGGATCTGGTACAAGAGCCCTGATCACGTCAACAGAATGTCTGTCACTTCTCACTATGTTTAAAGGTTCACCTAGACCTGTGGTTCTCAGCCTTTTTGCACTGCTACCCAATTTTTACCAAACCGGGTCAGTCGCAATCCTACATCAAGTATTGGTCTAAATTAATGTTATGATCAAGCATGCAATGCAATTTATGCCAATCAGTGCCAATCGTACAAATCTGATGGGATGTGCCAGTGAATTTTAAATTAAGCATAAGAACATAAGAAATTTCCAAAGGAGAGGAGGCCATTCGGCTCATCAAGCTCGTTTGGGGAGAACTTAACTAATAGCTCAAAGTTGTTAAAATTTTATCTAGCTCTGATTTAAAAGAACCCAGGGTTTTAGCTTCTGCTGCACTAACAGGAAGACTATTCCTTACTCTAATTACACGCTTCCTCAAATTTGTTTTAAAATGTTCTCCTCTCCCACTAATTTCCACTTATGGCCATGAGTTTTAGTATTTAAACTAATACTGAAATAGCCATTTGGCTGAGCAGCATCCAGACCCGTTAGAATCTTACCTGGATCATGTCCCCCCTTAGTCTCCTTTGCTCGAGGCTGAACAGATTCAGCTCAGCTAACCTCCCCTCATAAAACATTCCTCTAAGACCAGGAATCATTCTTGTAGCCCTACGTTGAACTATTTCCAAGGCAGCGATGTCCTTTTTAAGGTATGGTGACCATCTGTGGTTTGGCTACTTGCATTGGTTGAATGTTCACTCGTTTTGCACTAAGCAGTTGCAGACCCAAGACCCATTTTTATAGGTTAATTCTAGGACTGATGCTGCAAAATCTGATCGTGAGCCAGCATAGGAGCTTGCACTTTTTAATACGTTTACATTTCCAACTCTGGCTCGTGACTCTTTCGGAACTTGCCACGACTCAAATTTGGGTTGTGACCCATCGCCGACCTAGAAGACTCCTGTCATTCTTACATCAGGGGGTCATCTGGAGTGAAAGGTATGGACAAGTAGGTAGAGAAACGACTGATTTCCGGTTGAAGGCAAACAGTTTGGATAGGAACATGAACAGCACATTTTCCCCTGGGAGGGTGTGAATTAATGTGTAGTCTATCCTAGGCTATAGCCCCCGGCAAACATCAGGGCCCTGATCCACCATGGGAAAACTGCATCAGCTGATGCCAGCCTAGGGGCCCCAGATAACCTATTCCACCCCTGGCATTTGTCTAAACGACTGTAACCTTAATACCAACTCCCTAAAGCCTTCACCCCCAAAATTTCTGTTAAACACATCTCCTCATTCTACTCTGTGACATAGATAACAGACATAAGCACAATATATGCTATTCTGCATGGACTTGCCTCTTTAACCTCTGAGTAATATCAATCACTATAAATCTTCCAGCTTCCTAGATCCATCAACAGCTCAGCGCAATGCCTTTAAATATCCAGTAGAATATATTTTATTTTACCCTGTTTCACCTTCACTCTCATGACAGACATGTTGATGTCTGATGTGTAATCACTTTCCAGACTAAAGCATTACGCCCCCCCTCTGTGTCACAAGTTTTAAGCATTAAAAAACCATGAAATTCATAATTGACATTAACCTACTGACTTACCCCAAAGCAATGCGCAACAGTCTGTGATAAATGTCTGTGATTAAAAAACTGAAATTTCATAGTTTGATACTACTAGGCATTGTCCCTCATTTTAGGAATGCATTGGCTAGCTGGAAAAGGTAATAACTAAAACCAATTAAAGCATCCTCTCTCCATTAATCATTTAAGTTTATCACCCCATAATAAATAATAAGCTTATTGGTCCTGCTAACAGAAGTCATTTGTCCTTGTCCAATGGGAGGCTTCAGGCTTTGCCTACTATTGACTATTAACACCCAATCAGTGCCTGCAGCTATGCCTTAGAGACAGAGCTTGACCGGGATTAAAATAAGCCCTTGACTGGGGGTTGGAATGGCACATTTTGCTGACTACATAGGAGGGTCCACACAGTCACAGGGCTACATGAGCATGACGCATGACTTCACCACAAACAACTGAAAAAATATATATTATTATTATTATTGTTATTATTATTATTATTATTATCGCCTGCACGTGAAAGCTGAGATTAATCCATGTAGGTTGTAAGAAGTTCCGTGTTTATTATTAGAGGATCATTTATTACTACTAGTAATAAAAACAGCAGCAATGAGTGTAATAACACCATCGGGAATCTGTCTTGGGAATTCGGTCATTTTGATCAAACACGGTGGGGGATTGGATGAGTCTCTCAATGATGTCAGCGGGTGCTGGTTGAGGATGAGGACAGTTACCAAGGTGCAAACAGTGGATACACCGGCACTGAGTGATGCAGGCAGAAGGTGATCACATGACTCCGTTCAGTGACCTTGGACCTGTAACTAGCAAAAATGCAAACTATATGTTTCAGGTTGACTAAGCTTTAAGGGTTTATTACAACTACTAGTACAACCACTACTACTACTTAGGCGTTAACCTCATTACCCAGTCCTTTTGCAATGATCTCAGTATACCATACTGAATCCCCGTAAGCGCCATATCGGTCCCCTTGAAACTGCGTTACACACAGGGGCTCCAGCCCACAGACGTCGAGTCTAAAAATAGCATGCGCTCTGGAATGCGGCTGGGAATCTGGGGGGACCCTATGCGGGGGCGTGTTCTGCTGTAGCATCTGTCCTTATATTACAGGAAAGTGGGAAACACGTGCTTCCACTATACTGGAGTGAAATTATTTCGAATCTTAAAAATAAACAGCCTTTCGGCCTACATGCTAATACACCTAGATATATGATTTTATGAGATGTACAAGATGACTAAATGAATTTGTTAAAAATATATATATGTGTTTAAGTGACATCTTATGCAAAGCAATTTTCCAAAAGAGATTGTGAAATACAAAAAGTGAATTGTACATTTTGGTCTTTGCTATCGGTTTTTTGAGTCTGACGTCTGTCATACAGAATGTCAGCCAGGTACGGTTGGAATTTTGGTGCTGGTATTTCTGTCTGTCAATTTTCAGCATCTTAGGCTGACATAATGCTGAGAAATGCAGCTGTCGTTCAATCCATGACTCAAACAACTGACCTGAGGACAAATTCTGACCGAAATGTAAAACATTTAGGATACATAATTCCCACTGGTTTAAATTTCATTACTGAGTCCAAGAGATGAGTGTTAAAGTGTTTGCGCCGCCCTCAAAGAAACTACATGCACCGTTGATTACAGTCAACTGAACATGCACAATGTAGGCCTATATAGCAAAATTTAAATAATGTTATATTTGGTTGATTCTAAGTAGTATCTATTGTAATTGTCATTTTAGGATTAAAAATAACACTTAATCATTATTTTCAGACTGTTCTAAATAATTGAAAAAAACAACAGTGAATTTTTGCCGTCATTCAAGTCTTTTTCATAATCGGGATGAAATGTTGCCATTGAAAAAGACGACGGTCTTTCATTGTGTACACTGACCGTCTGTGGACTGTCATTATGACGCCCATTCATTCACCGAGCCGGCACCGCGCATGCGCACCGGGGCTCTGGAGCCGGGGAGCGCTGGTCGGGGGACCGCCGGAGGAGGGATGTGCAGAGGGATGGGAATCGAGTGAAGGAGACGGAGGAGGAGGAGCGGGTGCTCAGTCTCCGGCCTGGGTATGATAGGTATTTTTCTGTGATGTTCCGTTAATTCGCTCGCTTTGCGGACGCCTTGAGGAAGCATGTAAGGAAAAGACTCGTATGAAATATGCGGGACGTTTTATGTCGCCGCATTTGAAGTAGCATAATCGATTTGTACATTATGTACTGAGAGATCGCGTTTTATTTTTATGAATATTGCATATCTTGTTTGATTTAGTGTGAATATTCATGTCTTGTTCAGATAGAAATATTATTAGTAATTGTTTGCACTAACGAGTACCAGAGCGCTTTACGCCCGCCGCGTAGTTTACACCTGAATTTGCTCGGTGTAGTTTGTCTGGCCGCTTTTCCGTGCGTCCTGCTGGAGGGGACTGTGTTGGGTGCACGAATCGCGGCTTTTGACTGCCGTGCGGCGTCCTAACGTCTAGTAAAGGACATCTGGAGGAGCAGGAGCGTATGTGGGTCAGCGCTGTTCTGACTGATGCCCTGATCTAATTACGCCATACTTCTTGGACCAATATAATCATATAACGCAGACGAGGAGAAACTCGTCATTTATTACGGAGATGTTCAGCATTTACGAAATCAGGAAATAACATCGCGCAGACAGCAAAGGAAGTCTGTCGTGAGCGGTGCCCCATGTCTTTTCCATAATTATGCATTATTATTTAATGATTCCCGATTTAATTTGCCCTATAATCCGTATTGGGTCGAAGTGGCCCTGCATCGTAGAGGTCATTCTGAAAGTTATTAATAAACAAACAAATGAAACCTACATAGATCAAACCCTTTCTTATCTCAGCATCATGTAGCTTGAAAGGGGACAAAATGTTACCCTGCCCAAGGATGGAGGGGGTAAGGCTGGCTGACCGTCCACTTGCAGAGGTTCTCTTCCTTTAACTACTGCTTCACAGCCGGCTGAGAGAAAACATATATGAAAACATTTATGGATGTTTTCACATTTGATAGCTGACCTAACGGCATCTGCTGAGCAGAATGAACATCCTCTCAGAGAAGAATTGAATATCTGTCATAGCAGTCTGTGAATCTTAACCATCTGTAATATTATACGAAAGTGAACGTTTTTAGATTTATGTTAAATGGAAGATTTATTTGTATAATTATCAGTAGACTGATAGGCGAATTCTTGGGGCTTCTTGTATTACGTTAAATAACACATAATGTACCTAAATGTTTCTATATTAGATTATTGCATTTAAATGTTATGCTATGACTTATATATTCAGTCATAAATTATGTTGAATGACTACAGGATAGTGAGTTGACATATTTTTCTGTAGGTCATTCACACAGTTGAGTTTTTAAGTCCAAAGTTGAGTTCTGGTTCAAATGCCCATGTTAATATGGAAAGCACCCCCATCTGGGTGATGTGTGTAGGAAGTGGACCAGTCCATCTGGTTTCATCAACCTTGGGGAGTGGGTGGTCTGCGATCAACGTCTACAGCTCTCTCGCAGGGGTGGGTGAGCACTTCTGTCTCAGGGTGGGTGCTGTGACATTCATACATTTTATAAAAATCTGTGCACGCAGTCAAAAAACTATAATGGCCATAAGACTTGTATTTTATTTGTTTAAGGTTGTCGTAGCTGGGATTAGGGCTTTGCCCATAGAAATGAATGGAGCATCTCCAGAAAGATGTGGATATGTTGACTGTGTGAGTTCCCGCGTGCGTGTCCCGAGTGCATATCTGTGTGACCCATGAGAATCCGCCCACGTGTCCTGCGTTGTGTGTCTGCGCACGGCGTGTCTTTCCCTTCACGCATGGCCCTCCGTGCCCATAGGCGTGACCGATGGCTTCCTGCTCGGAGATCTGTGGGTCGGGCCACGCTGGGCAGAGCCAGGGCATCGTCCGCTGCGGATACCCGCGCTATGGCGTGCGCTCATACCTGCACCAGTTCTACGAGGAGTGCACTGCCTCGATCCGGGAGCGCGAGGAGGATTTTCAGATAAGGAGATCGCCGAGCCGGTGGAGCTCTGTCTTCTGGAAGGTGAGTATGTCCTCAAGTTCTACAGCGATCTCTAGAAGGTTCCACTTGTGATAGGCTGCTCCTCTTCATCTTGGAAACCAGAGAGTTTTTTTTTTTTACAACGTAGTCATCTTGTCATCATCAGCCATTTACCATGGCAAAAAGACAACAGCCAATGGTCTACTATATAAAGATCATGTGACTAAATCATGTGACCTTGACTAAACATCAGTTAACCCATTTTAAAGACATCTGAACTAGGGTGACCAGATAATCCATGTTAAATGTCTCACTTTAGCACTGAGTTCCCGCTGTGCACTGATTGGCCAGTCTCCTATAATTATGCATGTGTCACTAATGCAAATGTGAAACAGCTGGATGAGTCTTTCAGTCAAGGAAACAAACCAATCAAAGCACAAGATGAGCTGAACTATGTAGCCAAACACGGGAGCCTTTCGATTTTAAGGTAGTTTGTAAAACCTGAAGTAGCTCATAGTATCTCACTGACATGGATTATCTGGTTACCCTAATTTGAACTGGCTGCCTTGACCTCGATGTACTCATGTAACTTCTAAGGGGGTTAGTATTATAATAACTGTAATTAGTGTAAGTGAGCAGAGTAACTATGCTGTGATGAATTTTCAAAGAACCGTTTGTGCTTCTGAGAACACTGGGCCTTGGTTATATAAGGGTCCTACAAAGGTCATATAGAGGTCATACCGAGGTTATAGGGAGCTCATGAAAGCCACTGAAATATAGCTGTGATATTTCGCTTTCAAGCCATGTAGGAAATGAGCTTTTGATCTAAATTTCAGTGTAAAGGAAACACAAGAGACACAGCCATCTGCTGAATTAGCGGTTATGTGGGACGTGTGGGTAGGAGCATGGATAGAGTAAAGGAAATGTGTCAAAAAAAGGACAAGCTTGTACTTTAAGGGCTAAGAAGAATGACATATAATTACTCAGCAAAACAACAATAATAAGTATGTTTGTATATATGCAGTACTGTGCAGAAGTTGAAGAAAATTATGAAATAATCTTCATGTTAAAAACTATATTATGTCTCTCAGCGTATCAAAAGCTCTGCTAACATCATCACAGCATTTTCAGCGAGCATGCAACTCACCCATCGACCTCTCACACATCTTGTATGACAAATTCATTAAAAAATTTATTTAATTAAACTTATTATTTAAGTGAGCTAGTGGTAAATTTGACAAACTCATGGACTGGCTGAGGTGCCCCTGAGGAGACGTTTGGCACTGAAACGCCGTTCATCTATTCATCCAACAAGTGACAAATATCAGTGACTTTTTGCTTTTATTGTGCATATGTTTTGCATATGTTTTAAGGTTAAACTGTGCACTTCTTTTGACCGAATATACACTTACTGCGCTTAAATATTCTTTAAACGTTTCCTTAGCCTGCCTAAGACTGAGACAGTATTACATGCAGCAGAAAGTAATCAGATAATGATTTGATCCACTTGAATGAGAAAGTCCATCTTCAGCATGTCGGACCCCCCCCTGCCCTGGTCCAGGTCTCTCTAGCGTTCGGGACCCTGATTCTGACAACGGGCCTCGTCCTCCTGACTGCCGGCTACGCCATCCCCTCCAAGATGGAGGCCTTTGGCGACGGTGACCTGTTCTTCGTGGACAGCAGCGCTGCACGGTTCAACCACGGCCTGCGGGTCAGCCAGCTGGCGGGGGCCGCGCTGTTCTGCGTCGGTGGGGCGTTGCTCTCAGGGGGTCTCGTCCTCTTCACCTTCACCAGGAGCTACTCCCAGGAGGAGAAGTATCTGCAGAGCAAGTTCAAGATGAGGATTGCGGAGACACAGCCGACTGCACAGCCGGTCACAAGAGCGCCCCCTCCTGGACAGGGCAGAATTCCAGTCACGCTGTCCAAGGTGCAAAGCGTTCAGCCGTCGTCCTGAGCAACCCGCATAGATGTCACCCGTCCCCTTCAAGGTCAGCTTACATGGTTAATTTCTGGAAAACATACAGAATCTATATAATCTCCTATAAGACAGATGGACCCTCAGTAACCTGAAGCCATTACAACAGTAATCAAACTCCTCCCATTTACAGCAGAAACCCTGAAAAGTACCACAGCTGTCTAACCACACACCACATCAAGGGCACTTAAATTGGTCATAAAATGTTTTTTCTTCAGCAAGACATCATCTCATATTACACAGATACATCATTTAAATATCTGAATTC
>JABFEA020000050.1:5568463-5592881 GCA_019775915.2 Cyphomyrus plagiostoma | reverse complement strand
CTGTGGGGGGAAACCGGAGTACCCGGAGGAAACCCCACGACGACACAGGGAGAACATGCAAACTCCACACACATGAGACTCAAACCCGGGTCCCAGAGGTGTGAGGCAACAGTGCTAACCACCGCACCACCGTGCCGCCCCCACATGTATTATTAATTACAAGAAAATAGTAAACATATTTAAAAATCTAAAAAATAAAATCTATGGAATATAAACTTATTTTAGAATATATGTCCAGGATTACATTGAATGGTTTAGGCAGGAAGGGTTATACCATATTATCGCTATCGTTGTTGTTGCTTTATTACCGTTATGTAAATGTTACTCTGGCAAGTATGCAAATTTGCACCGTCAGCGTGCCGCAAAAAAAAAAAATCGAAGCGCTGTCGCTGTACGGGAAATAGCCACGTATAAATGATCAGTGGCCATTTAAATTACACAGCGCTACGTTCTTAATTACTCATCCCTCTTCCGGAACTTATTCACTGCAGGTTGCATCGTGCCTACAGCCACAAGTCTAGGACTCCCCGTGTAGGATTCAGGTATATCACAGGAAAATCGCAAACTCACAGCAATTTAGAGACACCAACTAACCCAAACCGAGTTACCGGAGCGCGCGGAGAAAAGAACCAAACCTCCGCATGGCTAGATTTTTTTATTTTATGACTAGTTTTTTTCCATTCCAGTCGACTGCCTCGCAATCCAAGAAAATAAAACTAAAATGGAAAGAAAGGTTACCGCGTGGATCGATCCAGAGCAGTGTTGACAGATCGGGCCTTTTCGGGTTGCATTTGAATTGCATGTGAATTGTGGTTAGTGGGCCTGCTGTGGTTAGTATAGGTTTTGTTAAACCGTTGCGTTACAAACTTGTCGCTGTATCAGACGGCCTGTTGCAGAAAGTATGGAGCCCCGGATGGGGCACGGAAAGGGAATAAAATCGACGGTTGTGGAAAAGATGGAAAGGTGGGACGGACTTTCGCGAGATCTCGCAATACTTACCCATTAACATTAATTACTGCACTGTGTATTTAAAGTACAAAATAATTTATTTATGGACTAATAAGTATAAACCTAAACGAATCTGACGTGTCCTGTAAAGTATGATTTAAGCACTAAACTTTGGGGCACACTGCGCACCATGTAGCTTAAATATTATGTGTTTTATATGTATTTATTAATAATTGCAGTGTCCATTCACCGCCATTGACTACAAGCAAGAGGGCTGAACTATTGAACGTGAAGTGCACATCGAAACATTGAGAAACATTACAAACATTAAAAGACATCACAACCTGGAAAATTAACTTTACTGCAGTGTTGGTGATAAGGTTTAAACTCGATCCCGCTTTCTGGAATATTTCAGTATAGATTCGCACATCCCCACATGCATCCTCGAGCGAGAATACCAGGTAGACCTTAAACCTTAACTATGATGCACGGTAAAGTCAGCTTTATGTTCACTTTTCCGGTTATAAAATCTTTCTACGAAAGCAATCAACACCCCTTGGTTTTCCTGATTTCTTTACGGGTGAATTTTAATTAATATTTCAATGCTTGTGCGTGCACTTCACGTTTAATAGCCCAACGGTCTTGCTTAGCCTACATATTATTGGCTATCATAAATCAGGCCAGTATCATTTATTATTATGTTGCTATATGTATAATAATGCAGAAGTAGGCAGATCAGACAGCTCAGACGGGAGAAAGAAAATCAGCGTGAGGTATTTTTATTTCCCATGTGATTGAGATTTTTTGGTTTAGGAAAAGTTTTTTTTTTTTTTTGTCGCGCTTAATACAGCGTCCGGTGCCGCACAAATTGAAAGAGTGTGACCTCTGTGGAGATGCGGGCTGACATTGCGGGGAGGGCACGGGGCCGCCTGTTTGCGGATGCCTCCCACACCCTTAAATAATGAGAAATTACTTACTCTCTGAGCTCGACTTTACAAAGTACACCGGGAATCTCCACCCACCGTCACTTTCACATAAAGGGAGGAGATTATGGATGTACATTGCTCAACACCGCCCACTAAACTCACCAAAGATGTCTAACCAAAGGGAGAGAAAACTGCCCCGACGAGTTAAAACAAATTGAATAGCTTTATTTTATTTGTTTATCCAGTTAATGCATAAAATATTGAATAATTGTTTATATTTATAATAATGAATATAATTAAAACATAATAAAATAAACGATATATTCTCTCTGTACACTTTAAAAAGTGCAGACACTAATATGAACAAAGAAACTACGTTATTTTAAATAATATCACCTTTAGACATCTAAAGCTGATATTGCCATTAGCGTGCTTGTTCGGTGACATTATGGACGGCTTCGCGAACAAAATCCCGTTTCAGCATTTCAAGAAGATGAAATGATGATGTTGAGCTCTGACAGCAATCAGCGGACGCTGTGTGCCGTGATAGAGGGAAACGCGCTTTTCCTCAAGCGCGCCGTTAAAAGACTTGGAAATTAAAACACGTGAACACTGAAATGGATGAGCTGTCGGAAGGTTGGAAGGTTGAATTAGTTGAATTAAATGGGCCTTCAGATATTTAACATTTCATTAAGGTATTGTTTTTACCTCCTTACCTTATTATGAATGCTTATATGAAAATAGCTGAAATATGATAAATCGCTTCTTCCATACCGCTTAACCAGTGGTGATTTACTGTGCGATTTATGATTTCGAAGATGTCTCTTCTTTTACCTGTTTACTAAAATAAGTAAGCCAACAGAATTAGTAGTTTAATTTTAGTAGAATGTAATAAAAGTCAATTGTATAGGCCTACCACATATCATAATTCCTTTTCCATTTATTCTCACTTCGATTGCAATAGCCCTGATGTTTTGATAAATCAGTCTATATCCAAGTCATTGAAAGTTAATGATTTACTTCCAATGATTACCTAAAAATCATTTAACACGGTCCGTCATTTTCAGTTAAATAAACGAGAATCGTTATTTAATCAATAGCCAAAGTTAGTTCATGTGATTATGGTATGAAACCTTCGTGGACTTTTCCAAAATATTCACTTTGGTTAGTTTCTTATTTGCATTTAATCAACATACTTCTAACGGAACATCTTAAGTAGGAAATAACTCTGCCAAAGTTTGGTCTTACGGTTCTGTAGAAGGTTTATTTCTTGACGTACGAATAATAATAATAATCTCATGTGAGATATGTGGGTCTTATCAGTGTTTCCGGTTTATTTCACCTATGTACATTAATAACACTGTTACGTACAGTGGCTAACTTGGTACCTTCGACTGAGCAATTAAATCGTGTGATTTATTATTTCTCTGTCTTCTTTGCTAAGCTGTTGTGACAAAACCTATTACCGCTCCCCGACGTCCCAAGTGGGTATATTTAAAGACCGTCTATCCAGATATTATCGATCGGAATTGTAAATATTTTATGAGTCCCGTTGTTTGAGGTCAGGGGATTGTCTTACTCGCGGCTATACGCATGAATTTATGGTCTTTGTTCTTCTCTCGTCGTCACTCTCAAACTTCCTCAATGTAAAGTAACGGCTGACTGATTATACTTTAAGTTTAAGCCAATGTAAAAGTACGTATCAAACTAATGAAACGGACCGTATCAAATGTCAAATAGGTACATTGAACATATATTAATGGCTTAAAAGTTCAGTTTTAACAGGTTGACATTTTCAGAAAATGTGGAATTTCTTATACATCTTTGTAACATATTAGGACATTATAATATATATATATATATGCCTAATGATAGGAATTCTAATATAAAGGAAACATTATAGGTTTACTTCAGTTACACAGCCTATACATTAACGTTTGTGAGTCGCTGTTATAGTATCGTATAGTATCGTAAACCATAATAAGGTAGCTTAGTAAGAATAATACAAATATGCATTCCATTAAATAAAGATCAATTCAAGTTTATTTCTCTCATGTCTATTGGAAATTACTATTGACGATGTACAATACAATTACCATGTCAAAATCGTGATATTATTGGTTTCAAAACAATGAACATATGTATGAGGTTAAGATTAAAATTGTACTATAATATTTACAATATATTGCTTAACTTTAGAGGTCTTTTCCATTATATTACAAAGTATACCTGTTATTTTGGATTTCTAAAAAAAAAAAAAAAAAAGTGTAGGAATACGACAGACATTTTTCGCTTCACTCGTCACGGACACTGTTAAACTCATTTCAGCACCAAGGATAGCAAAAGGAATAATCCCACCCATAGAAAAAAAAAGAAGTGTATTTCAACGAGAAAACGTGTAATTCCTGTTTAGGGAAATGTGTGTAGTTCTGTGCAATTTTGCAGTCGTTAACGAAAGTCACGAGACAGACAGACCTATAACGAAAATGTCCCTCTTTGGACGTTTCGTATGTGATTTTACTGCCAACTATTTCCACTTACAGTACTTCCCAGAGTTTTGACAAGACTGTCAAGTTAGATTGTTTTTCAATAAGAGAAGAACAATTTGCTTCCTGGTTTCGAAAAACCCGACAAGTCTTTATTTGGCTGTTGATGCTTTATTGATGCTACTTGCTCCTTCATTACGCCGAAAGATGAGTCGCAGATTGCAGACGCTTCGACTACAGCGCATTTTGTGGCTCCAGACACAGTGGTATTAACCAGCATCTGGTTTACAGATCTATGCCGAAATAACGGATCATGGAAGACCCCGTCCACCCAGCTCCTCAAAGTGGCTACTGGGGAATCTTGTTGCCTGTCCATGCTTTTCACAGAGTTGGACACCGGCGACGCACATTTATGCATGCAGGATGGATATTCGGCTGGGTTCAAAGAAATGGCCGTATGTGCCAGCGACCATATTTTCGGTTTGTTGGTTTGGGATTCCTCCGTATAAACTATTTTTGTGAGTTCTCTACCGTTAATATTTCCTTCGCAGCTCTCTGGAAATCTTCGCAAGCAGCTTTTGGTCAGATCCCCGTCCTCGGTACAGGCTGGTCCGAGGGATACTTTGGGGCGACCATGCATATAGTCTGTCCTTGGATACGGATGCTTTAGCTCGCTGTTAGGACTTCCTGAAGCGATCGAATGGAAATCCTCCATATCACTTAGTCGGAGATCTTTCTCTCCCAGTGCTTGATGCTCTGGAACACAAGTTATACATTTATTTAACAAATTAACAAAACACGCAGCTTAAATGCAGATCACCCACAGAATACACTTGGAATTCTTATATAAAATTACTCACAGGATAAAATAGGCAAATAGAACGAATAAACATGCATTCAATATATATTCAGAGGAAGAAACTTAAGAGGAAAATGATCTTCGGGGAAAAGCTTTATCTTGTGTAACTATGTGTACTAACCATGGTCTCTGTTTTCGCCTTTGATTAGTTCACCATCTTCTTCGTCGTCATCATACCCCTTGTCCTCGGAGCTTTTCGTCCGGGGGGGCCATGACATTTGATTCTCCTTCTTGAGTCTCCTGCGCGCGTTGGCGAACCAGGTGGACACCTGGGTGAGGGTCATCTTGGTGATGATGGCCAGCATGATCTTTTCCCCCTTGGTGGGGTACGGGTTTTTGCGGTGATCGTTGAGCCATGCTTTCAACGTACTCGTTGTCTCACGACTGGCGTTTTTCCTCCGCGCCCCGGCATCCATCGATCCGTATCTGGCAGTACAGACAGGAACACTCAGGGATTCCGCTTTCCACCGTGAATCACAGCTTAATAAATAATTTACACAGGAGCTCAGGTGGGCTGGTGACTTGTACAAACAGTACTGTCAGTAATAAAAAAAAAAGTAACTTGCAATTAGCTATTCTACTGTGGGTTGAATTAATTCAGCACTACATAAAGATAGGATAAAGCAGGATGCTTCAATATTGGAACAGCAGTGTTCCCAGAAGTTAAATCGCAGCGTACACCATCTTATTTGCTATACACATATTAAACGTTATTGCTGAGAATTGCTGTATTAAATTTAAATGTATTGAAAAAGTACATAAGATCCAGTTTCCTTCTAAATAACAAACTTTCACTGGGACCTTTCGCTCTTTACAGTTTGTCTCTGTTGGACCGCATGTAGTCCATTTTATGTCGTTCATACCTGTCATATGGATATTGTCCCAAAGCGGAGTCACAGGGGTAACAGGCGGCAGCGGGGGGGATGCCGGCAGGCGCGGAGACGCCCCCGTCTTTGGCTTCAAAGGCGCTCTGCAAACACACACGATACACTGCAGACCAGGCCACAGTGGCCGATACTCACCCAAGCATGCTAAACTTTACAGAGATGCTCATCGTTCATATTTGCAAGGTGGGAGAGATTTCATCAAAGATGTGAATTTAAAATTCATCCTTTAATTAGTCATCAATTAATTAAACATGTATTTCTGTACTCCACTGTGCGTTTCAAGACAGCATTTTACATAGGCTACTTTCTAAAAACTAGAACGATGTTTTTGAATAGCAAAACCGTATTTCTCCATTTCTGTTTACCGAATACTACAATAACAGAAAATTAAGTATCGATTTTCCGATTAAATTATGGGCTTTCCATGAATCAGTTAAAATACATCACAGCCTTTAATCATTCAAACTTAGTTAATGGATCAAAATAATATACTGTACATGTTAAAAAAATAATAAACTTGTGGTTAAAAATCCGACATAAACCCAAAATCATACCTATATTTTGCAAAACGTCCCATTAAACAAGCCCAGTTACTTGCGTAGAACATCTATAGTAGTCCTCACGCCGAAAAGATTAATGTCAGTCATTAAAGAACACTTCGTTCCGGTGGGGTATAAAGACATACAGAATGAAGGGAAGATCACAGACCGCTTACCAGGGGGTAGAAGGCTGAAGCGTCTGTCCCGTAGGTAACGTAATTCTCGTAGCCTTGGCTTGCAGGGTAGGGATTCACGTATAGAGAACCGGCGGGGCTGAGATCATGCCTGGCCAGAAGCCGGCTCTCATAAACAGGGCAATAAACCGGCGTCTGTGGGGAAGCTGCCATCACCCCCCCGTCAACAGAAGCTCTGCCGCTGGACTCGTAGCAAGCCGTCAAAGAATTGGTGGCCATCAGGAACTGAGTGGTGGAATAGGGGAACAAATTTTATTCGGTTATTTTCGCACTGGATCGTTTAAAGTTTGTTACTGGTATGTGATACTGACACGGAATAGACATATGAGCACTGTGTGTATTTAAGAGTTCTAATTATGGTTATAAACTCGAGGCAAAAAGCAACCAAGATCTTTACGGGCATTTATTTTGTTTTGGCATGCAGTCCGGTAAAACGACACGTTTAGATCCGCAAAATCGTCACGACAATGAATCTCAGAGTGTAGATATCATAATTAACTCAATCCCGAATTTCATCTGGCTGTGTATTGTTTAATGTCTAATCAATAACGCTGAGACACAATTCTGGATAACGATATCGAGTGACGCTATTCTTACCTGCGGTGTGGAGGAGTAGTGGTATCCTAACTGTGGGTAAGACATGGCAAAGAAATCCAGGTGTGATGAAATACTGCGAGGGTCTCCGCTACTGGATGATAGACTGACCGAAAGTCAGACTCACAAGAAGGACCACACACTCATATATCATTATATAAATCGCTCATTATTTTTTAGAAAATATATTATTATCGTAATTCTTTGGTATGTCCTTAAGAATCGAATAGACTGCAAACATAAAAGAGAATGACAAATCCCCGCAGTATAGTCCGATGTCAGAAATATGTTACTTTACAAAAAAAGTACCATCAACACATGAGCGCAGAGGCACGCTGTTTTAAACACCAGCCACTATGACGTCAGATCAAAACGACAGAAATGTAATTTACACGCACGTTCGCCGGGATTAAAAAGTTTCCGGATCGGGATGAAATCCAGCGATTAAGATAAACTAGCACAGTTTTAAAATTCCGACATTAATTCTTTTATTTTAATTTGCAGCTACTGTTTTGCGAGGAATATTACATTGAAAAAGGCAAACTGTTATTTTTATATTTTGGCAGGTCGTTGATACTCAAGAAGAAAGCGTCTTCAGGAAAACGCAGGAACGCAGGAGCACGATCAAATTAATGGTGTTGTACCCATATTTTCTTCTTTATTTTTTGGCCCAGCTGGAAGGCTGCCCGTGACAGAGGAACCTGCGCACACTGACAGATAGATTGAGGGTGATTGATGACCCAGTCCATCTATAGAACATCTTAACATAATACTGTCGGCATAATTACTTTAATTTACAGATGAAAGGCCTTCAAATTAAATTACAATAGATAGATAGATAGATAGATAGATAGATAGATAGATAGATACGCTTATACATAAATTCTTCAGAAATCAGACGCATTCGTCTGAATTTCACCAAAGTAATAAGACACGCTATAAAACTAGGATATCTTACGTCGTTCGATATGTAATTCACGTTATATGGAAACGTCCGATGTGCGTGGGGTAATGAATATTGGCGTGCACCATACCACCGAGTGTTAATTTGTTTTAAACTTTTCTCTCGACGTTATTTATTTACAAAGAAGTTTTAAGGAAGGCAAGAACATCAATTAAGCAAAACTCTGAGCAAGGGCACAAAAGTCTGGTCATTTTACAAAGAGAAGCTTTGTGGTCTCAAACACATTTCCTAATATCAAACAGCCACTGAAACACGACCATTGTTAGGACGTAAGGAAGCCGGCTCCAGAGTATGCTGAGTATAGGTGCTTTTAAACAGGTCCAAGTGAGATCAAACCAGAAGAAAGGAACAAACTTACTTATTTCGAAAATGAATGGTTTAACCAATAGAGCAAAATGAGTTTCATGTCATCGGTATTCCTAATAGCCATTGACATGGGCCTGCTTCCGAGGGCTATAGCTTTGTTGATAGTCATAACCACACCCATTTATTTTTATAATGACAACTGACTTATGTTTACAGCTTGAGGGCCCCTACCACTGTTCCTGTAGTGATGTTTGGTACTGGTTTAGCCAGCCAGTTTGGGGTTAAGGACCTTAATCATGGGCCCAACAGACAGATCACTATGCCAGGCTGGGATTTGAACAGCAAACATTCTGATGACAAGCACAGCATCCTAACCTCTTGACCCACAAATTGTTCCCATTTGCTTGTCAAATCGTTTGCATGCAAAACTGATTCGTCACCCTAACCACCATCCACGGTTTTGTTTTACCAAATGCACACATTTATCTCCCCCTGGTGGACATTAATTTCCCTGAAAATGTAAAACAACACTTATAGTCAACTTCAGCACAATGAAAGTTCACATGTTCCAGTGCGTCAGTAAAAAATGAGCGAGGCACCTCATTACACGTTGATGAGGCAACAATGATGTCGTTGTGATGTCATAGTGGTGTAATAACCAAATCATTATTAGTAACAGTAATTAGTGAATCGTCCCACCAAACAATCGAACATTAAAAGGCCTTGACTGACTATCCAAGGTGACCCAGGGACAGGAAACATGGCCGACAGATACAGAACAAGGAAGGAAGGTGCACTGCAGCACCGGACCGTGGGTATCAGGCAATGTTGAATATGGTTTCTTAGGACTACAGCCCTTCTCCGTATTCGGAAAAGATGCATGGTGGAGTATAATCCCACCACATCTATCCATCATCCTCAGCGGGACACCTTACAAAATAGCACAAAGTTAGGAATCATGGAGCAGCTGGGTGCAGGATTGATGCCCTAACAGCCCGGAGACAGCATGCTGGCCAGACCCTCACTTTGGAGGTGAACATCCCTGACTTTATAACACTGATATGAAAAAAGGCAAAACAGCCCTGCCTATTTATCACAGATTATATCATAGGCTGAGAGTTGAACACAGAGAGTCCGGCATGAAGGATGTATGTTAGCTGGGGGCCAGAAACGGTATGTAAGTAAGTCCGTTATAAGGAATTGCTTTTGACCTCCATTTTAAAATCGGGCATTTGTACCCCTTCTGTAGAATCATATGACTTCACCCTTCTGGATCGGTTCCTACGTGTTTGTGTGTGAGCAGACGTGATTGACCACATGCAGGCAGGTTAATGGAAGCTCACTTCTCCTGGGGGGGGGACTGATCTGGCATGACAGAAAGGGCAGACAGCCACACCCCTCTGACGACTGACATGAGGAAGACTGAGCTCTGCACCCCCCCCCCCCCCCCAAGGCAGCCTGGATGACTGACAGGCCGTGAGGTTCCAGTTTCACGTGACCAGTGGTCCCTCAAAGCTCAATAGTCACCGTTTGTGCTTGATGAGGATATGGGACTTTCCACCGTGCTGCTGTGTGTGTACCGGAAGGTTTTTAACATTTACAGAATTAGTCACGAGAATGTTTATTTGCCATACAGGTTAAATGGTTTCACTGCAGAAATTATTCTATATTCACAATCCTTTGGTCACGTTTTATCTAAATGGTAGCTGTGTGTCTTTGGACTCTGAAGGATCCTTTAAACGATCCCCAACCCCTAAGCATGCAGGGAGGTGCGAGAGTGCAGTGCTGCCCACAGGGCCACCCTGAATTCAGACTGTGAACTTCCAGACTTTGAAAGTTATATTGGAAGATAAAATTTATGGACCAGTAGGAGGCGCCCTACCGGTCAATGCGTCTTCAATGCCTTAAAGAGGAGGAGAGAACATTGGATCTAGCCACTGACTCCCTGTAGTCAATAAAGATAATTAAGTATGCCACTTTCTGTAATGAGTGATGGTCCTGACTCCACTCTCCAGGCTAAATTCCAAGTCTCTCTCCTAATTGCTTTCAGTATAATTAATAGTTTTATTTTTTCTTAAAGAAGAAAAACAGTTCATTAAACCGTGTGCCAAGTTTTCTAGGTAGATATTAGAGCCAAGAATCCCAGAGATGAGTGATTTATGATCAAGGATGTGTAGTGGTTTTCGTTTTCTAAAAAACAGACTGAAGTGTAAAGATTATTAATGCATTTTATTCATTAATTACTTAATATCGCTCAGGGGATTAATTAAGCATCTATCACCACAACCATCATCATCATCATCAAATAACCATTTACTGATATCACCTCCTAACCTGAATAATCAACAGGATGCTATTTATTTGTTTTCATATGGAAAATTACACTGCAATTAAAAGAGACACTAGTTACCTATCATCGATGTTCCATAAGTCATGTGTTTTCCCATTTGCTTACCTGGCCAATCACACACTAATTCTCTGTGGCTTTCTGGGAAATGTAGGACTGAGAGGGCAATTATCCTTGGGACACTTTCAGAAAGTTCACATGCATGGACTGAGATTTACCTCAATGCCCTTTCAATTTCACCAACCTGGAGCTTGTAAAAAACATTCAACAAATATAAGATATTATTTCACAGCATTTAAAAAGCACAATAAATATTACTGACAGCCAGGGCTTTGATAAGGTCTCGTAATACGATCGCTGTGGTCATGGTGACCCAGACTGAATGAAAGAACATTCACTGAAAATGCCAACCCACACAGATGCTGTGAGGCACGAGGATGAAGAGGAAAGCGATGAAGACTTCTGAGGGCCCCTGTGTGGGTGCGGGGACTGGATGAATGCGCGTAACTCTGTTTCCAGGGGTCTCCCGCTGTCACTGTGGTCATGGCGACCCAGACTGGACAAACGCGTGTAGCTCTGTTTCCAAGGGTCTCTCGCTGTCGCTGCAGCCGTGATAAGAGGCTTCGCATTTAATGGCTCAGTGGCTGCATCCTCCGCCAGAAAGCCAGCCCAATTCCCCACGGTTGTGAGCGTCGCGGCCCAGAGCACGGGAGATGTAGACGGGAGGCCGGCCTAATTGAATCGGGGGCCTTCGGAGACGTCCCCGACCACTCTTTGCAAAAAGGAGCCGACTCCCAGGGCACGGGAGGCCAAAGCTCCAGACTGGCCTCAGAGAAGCATTCAATTTATCACATGGAAGCCCATCTATTCAGCGCTACACCTGTGGCGGGGCTCCTCCATCTGCTTCCACCAACAAGGCCGGAATAAATATTTGATTCTGTTGCTTCTGAGGGTCGGCAGGTAGCCTAAAATGTCCTTACTGCTCCGAACCCCACAAATCTGCATAGAAACTCGATTAATCATGGCTGATGATGAATGATGATCTGGGCTTTTCCAGACTAGGTTTGATTCGCGGTGCGGAACTTTGAAACCAGCATGGGTCTCTGAACAACAATGCTGAGTGTTTAATGTCACACAAGGCCAGCATTACAGTGTTTTCACTACCTACGCTCTAAGAGAATGATCTTTTGGTTCCAGTGTTTCTGCTGTAAGATAAATAGATGTTGCATTTTTTGTATAAAAAGTATTGACATGTTTTAAATACTTCCAAAGGGGTGAGGGGTGGGGGAGTAAGCCTAGGGCAGGAATGAGCATTTCTTTTAAGCCTGGATGGTGACTAGCACAGTAGGATTGAAATCTGTATGTGGAAGGTTGTGGGTTTGAGTTCCAAGGCTGGCAAAGTAATTATATAGCATCTGAGCTCTTGAGGAAGGTAATTAACCTCCCCTGTAAGCAGGGTGAGACTCTGGTTTCTGCTCCCTGACCCCAAGCTTTCTACACTTTAGACAAAAGTGTCTGCTAAATAAATAAATGCAAATTGACTCCCCAACCACGAGTCACTCCCGCCAGGCCTGCTGGAGGTCATCCTTGCCAGCCTGTTCCCCAGGGTTCAGTTCTTAGTCCATTTCCGTTTTCATTTTCACACCAAGGACACCCAGCATCTAAAGCACCTTCGACACCAGCATCTGCATTCTCTGTCCCCTTCACATACCAGGCAAGGCACAAGCATTACTCATGCACACACAGAAACACACCAAGTGTCATGAAAAGTTCACCAGCCACTTAAAAAGGAAATTGGCCAAAGTGTCTTTAAGCTCGCAAGTGTCCCCCTGGGCCCAGGCTGAATGAGGCGGAAAAATGCATAGGGCGTAGCAGTGCGATGAGCTGAAAATGCCGTTTACTCCTGGAGCTTGAAACGCATATGGAGGGAATGGGGGGGGGTTGACTGAAAAGGCCTCTCCAGCGTGTCCTAGGAAATAGCCCTAGCAAGTTGGCTGTTTCCTATGTCTTTGTGTGGTTCAGCAGTGTGACTCTGACTGTGGAGGTGAAGCCAGGTGCTACATCGCAGATCCAATTCCCGCAGCATCAAAAAGCAACACAAAGTTACGGGAGTAAGAGACTCGGTTACACAAAGACACTGCAAAGCAGACAAATAACCATGTATCCATTAAAATGATCCGTTTTTCTGAAAGTTCACTCCGGCAGTGCCGACATGCCCATGCACTGCCTGCACCAGCTGTAGCTGTGACGTTTGACCTTTCCGTACATTACTGCCCAAAACGCTTCACTACGGCCAGGTGACTCTACGGGCCAGACCACCGCATTCAATCGTCCCTTATTTTTTTTCTTTTTTCAAACAGTTCGTACTGGGGATTTACAGTGACTGCATTGTACCCAAAAGTGCTAAGATATACAGTGATTAAAAACCCTTACCTGGCATTGCATTCAGAGCGTGTATGTATATATATATAAAAAAAAAGACAAAGACAAAGAGAAAAGTTAAAGTTATACCCTTAACCAGGGACAGAGCACAGATGTAGGAGTTAATCCAGCAGACTACACAAAATTACGCAGAATTATAATAACAAACGCAAAGGAAGAAATTAAATTCAACTGCATCTTGTGCTTTTTAAATTAGCCAGCAAAGTAAGATAGAGCTTGTTGCTCCTATTTATTCAATTACAGATTAGTACAAAGGGGCACAGATTTATATGAGATTGTACATGATATGAGATGTAAAATGCAAGATAAAGTAAAATCTCATTCGCTGAATTTATTGTCCGCTTGTTTAATAATGTGTGGGGCTGCTGCCCACAATTAGTGACAACACCTGGTTTTAATTACTTTCCTGTTAAATAGAGTATCCAGCGCGGTATTCGGGAAGGGTTTTATATGGTGACTTGGCTCTTTATTTCGCGGAGAAGATTTAGTTAGAAAAAAATTACGCACACTGATCTTTGGTACATGATTTAACAACATTTCCATTATTTAAACTGTTTCATTACCAGCTTTATAAAAATATTTGCTGACGTACTTCATTGTGAAGGAAAAAAAACAGAACATAACGTCGTAAACGTTGAGTTGCTCTATTTCAGAGCGATTTAACATTAAGGGATTCACAGGCGCCCTCAACTGGTTTGTCGTGGTATCGTTTTAATGTATCACCGATAATACAACCAGAATTACAGCGAAAAAAAAAATCCACGCTGAGCCAATGTATCTCCTTTCAAAAACTACTTTCAGATCCCAGAAATCAGCCCAAAAAGGCATTAAAACGACTCAACATATTTTCAATGATTAATTTATCATAGTTTGGAGAGAGAGGTCTCTAGCAGCGTGGACTGGCCAGTGGACAGTTGGGGAGTCTTCCTGGTGGGCCATTCTGTCTCTTGTCTTTCTTCCCCAATGCCGGCATTGTATGGCATATCTGACCACTGTCGGTATAACATACCAAGGGGAACCCCCCACAGACAGTGACAAATGATCAAATTAGGGCAGTCAAATTCCTGGGTTGCTTTTTGCCACTAGTCCGCCCCTGGTTTCCCGCTTACGGTTGGTAGTGCGGGGTGAGAAGCAGAGGACGGCATTCCAGTCACATCATAACACATCATGGGTAACTGAGACATGTCTGTTTAGAATGTCGTCTGACTGGGGGAGACGCACATTAATGCAGTGTGGATGTGCACACCCTCAACCACAGAGCAGGGGCAGGATTGAAATCCAATACATAAAATAGTAATCTCATCCTAATTTAGTATTTGTTTAAACTTGGTGTACAGAAAATTAGTAATATTAGTAATAATTAAAATTAGTTTAAAATTACATTATTGCACACAGCAGTCCTTGAGTACGGCCATTGAGCAAACCAGGAGCATTTAGGCTTTGTGACCAGATACATTCCTCAATATCCTGATAAACCGCTAAGGAAATTAGGGAGATGACAGCCATTGTCCCCAAAATAAAAGAAATGTGCCTTTCAATATTAAGCATGTCTGTAGCGTTAGTGAAAGATGCAGCTGTAGACAAATGACTGATGGTCACCTCAATCACGCAGTGTGTGGGAGGAGCTTTGCATATTGCAGCTGGTGATTGGCTCAGGAAGTGTATAATTAGCATAATGCAGTTTTAAGCAACAGTCAGTCCTGCTTCCTATGTCTTTCACCCTCCAGTCCCTCCTCGACACCTGTGCCAGGCACAGGGTAATTTTTTGTGGCACTGACAGCTGGCTGGGGTGCCGTCCTCCACCGGGACCTCCTCCATAGAACTCTGACCATCTGACAGGCCCCGCCCCCTTGCCCATATTACAGCCCATTCAGGAATGATGGTCCCCTAGGATATCCCCTTCTCCCCACACCACCAGACCGCCATCCCTTGTCATCTAACCACGGCAACAGATTGTCTGTCCTGCCCCTGCCTCATGCCCCTTCCCCCACCCTAGTTGGTCTTCATGCCCCAAACTCCTGCAGGTGTAACTACACAGCTACAGAGGGCGCTGTTCCCTTTTTGGATGCTGTCATATGAGCAGTGCTGACCCCCTCTCCCTAATCTGGCAGGCTGGTTGCCTGATGGGAGCCTGCCTCCCCCACCCCAACCCCCAAGCCTCGCCTCGCGTGTCAGACTCCATTTTATCCCTCATCAATATCCATAACACTGATGACTTTCAACCGGTCGCGACAACTGGAGGCTCACGGGGACGCCCGTCCACTCATCCGCCGATTGATTAACGGGAAACGCAAGTAGCTCTGAAGTGTCTCTGGGGATCTACGGGGAACGAGGCTTAGCTCAATCAGGGCCCGATTTCTGACTTACCATGGACGCAAATAACGTTACCTGCATTAACCAGCGTTATATAAAGGAGTTTGCCACTAATTGCTTATATTCATAATCAGATCCCAGCAGCTCACAATGCTGTAATTGGAAAGGCATTGTTCCCATTCAATAGTGCTAACAGCTTTGATGAGAACCCACTGATAAACGCAAATGCCATTATCCAGGAGGCCGAGGGCTCCGTCGGGACTCCAAAAGCAAAACTTTAATCCTGGGAGGCTGATGAATGATCTGCTGATGTTGCATGTCCAAACTAATATTTCAGTCATTTTTTTTCCTGTTTTATTAGATGGTATGACAAAGTCTACTTTACTTGACTTGATAGAAACATTGACACGTTAAATAACAAACCCCCAGGCTCTTCTTTCACCAATTCTCTGGTCCGAAGAAAACTGCCCTGCATTCTAAGTCGACCCGGTTTGTTGTCGAGGAGCTTCAGATTCATTATTGCATTTATGTTTGAAATAAAATGTGAAACATAAATCAATGGAGATTTTTGAAGCACCGACTGTTCGTATTTCAGGCAAGACAGTTGGGCTGTAGTCCTTACTGCAGGATGTCACGATCTCAGCACTCACTCAGGCAGGTCCTCTGGGATCATGATTCCTTCTGTTGCTTGTCCACTCGAATCCTGTCATGATCAGAAGGTAACAAAATATATCCCGACTATTTATCAGATCGATGGGGATGTCACAAGTCATCAAGGGTGACTCTAATCATGGATTATTGACTGTCAGAGATGATTACTTTAGTGGGAGGGATCCAAGGAGATGGATCTTCTAAATCTCCATGGAAAAAAAAAACAGAACAAACTTCTTGTAACCTCAACAGCTACGCTACACCTGGTTTATGAAGTTCTGAGTTTGATAAAATTGATCAGTGAGCTTTGCTCAGGGTTCAGTCTTGCTGATCCCCGAGCGTTAGACTTTGTCCTTTTTGTTTTTTTTTTATTGAGTCTCTTGCATCTCTACGTTTGCAGTTGTGTTTGTGTTCATAGTCTCTGTTTTGTGATATTTGGTGACAAAGAGCCAGCTTGTCCATGTTTTCATTCGCCAGGAAACATTACAGAGAGATCCTCTACTTCCTTTCTCACTCTGAGTCACCAAATCATTACTTACAGGGTTGAGGACATAGATCTGGGAGCATCCACTCACATACAGATGCCAGCATAAGAGAGTAAACCAACCATTAAAAATATAACTGAATTGGTACTTTTATTCCAGTAGACAGCTGCTGTCCAATTATTTCCATAAATCAAGTAGCTCTTGTCCCTACATAGAATCAGGCTGCAGATGTTAAATAAGCAATGATCCATCTGTCACCTGGAAGAAAACGACCGATTCACAGCCACCCACCCCCCACTCTCAGGATCACCCAGAAAAGCCTATTAATGGAGGGTCTGTCCCTTTCTTGTTTTATTGACTAGGATACAGCTTCCTCAAGCAGTCGTTCATTAATTGCTTATTTTCACATCCCCCTGAACATGGTGATGTGTAACAAATCACTGAACCTTGTAATTACATCATTATGTGGAGCCCGTATCATCTGCATGTAAACCTCACTATGTCATTATGGGATGTAGTGATTTTTAGGGCCACCTGGTAAAGAGCAACCGTGAAACCATAACCATAACCTCAACCATAACCCTAAGCCCCAGGACCACTAAGCCTAACCCCAAACCAAGCCCTAACTGTCCATTCTCGTGCTTTAGGAATGCTGATGCTGTTAGACATTTCATAAACCCTAGAATTACACTAATTATTTCAATTACTGTGTGAAAATCAGAAAACATCCCAAGCAGATGAGGGCCGGTGAGAATCACTAATCATTCTTGCCGATATCTTCTTCCAGGCTCCGCTTGTTAGACCTCACTTACTACCCTTTGCAGGTATTAACTTCCAGCTTCCTGTTCTCACCCCCATCCTAAACCCCAGGGTAGCTGCACTCACACCACATGCTGTATACCTTCCAGATTCTTCCGGAACAATTTAGCGAACCACAATACCGGGGGGACGGCCAGGTGGCAGGATAAATGGGTTGGGATCCATGTTGGAGGCGGCCAGGGAGCGGAGAGATGACCCCGGATCCCATCCTGCTTTCCTTTGGTACACTTTCACCATCCTCTTCTCTCGCTTCCTTGAATGCAGAGCAGATGATCGATCACCCAGCCAGAGGAAGGCATGTATACATCAGAGAAGGGTCTGGGGACTGCTTAAGTGTTTCTGCTGAGTTCTAAGCTGGAGTTACTTCCATGTCTGTTAATGCTTTGAGCCTCATGCTGGTGGGGTGAGGGGGGAGGGGATGATTAATGCTCTTTTAAGTGGACGGGGTGGGCCCAGGACATGGCTGAGACAGCTGAAACACAATCACCATCGATGTGGGTGGAGGAGAAACCAGCTTCACCCTGAGTCAACTCCACAAGCTATAAATCACATGATATCGCCAATAATTTGACTCTTAGCTCCATGCGAGGACTGCTGCCATATTTGAGCTTTTCTGGATGACTCTCCTGTCCATCTTTGCACCTGCTGTCTGCTAGCTGCCTTTACACTTTAAACAACTCTCCTAGTTTCCAGCTGACATGTTGACCTGGACAGGATGTCAGTCCACTATAAGGCACATAGTTTTACACCCTTATAGTAATTTTTAGTAGTAATTTTTTTTCAACCTGATTTTCAGTTTCATTCCAGAATGCCAATGATATGCCTTCATTAGTCACTTTTTTGATGGGCTGGGGTTACACCATAATATGTAGGAAATTTCATCATTGTTACACTTACTGATGGGTCAGGCGTCTTTCGGCATGATCTAGCCTGTGCTCATCAAAGACTGCTCAAAATTATTGCCTCCTATGGCAAATTGCATCCAAACAACACTAACAAACCGAGGAGGTCACATATACTGAAATGTTGATGTTGAACTATTTTCACTTAACTTGCACCAGGGTCTACATGATCCCACACCCAAGGCATCTAAGAGACAGAAATCCACCGAAATCCACATGGTCACAAGGAGGACAACTGCACACATGCAGAGCCAGCATCGAGTGTGGCAATTCATGAGTGTCCCAGTAAAATTAATGTACAATTGCCATCCAAATTAAAGGGACGGTATCAAAGTAATTTTGCTCAAAATCTCACCATGCAGCATCAATATCAAAGTCGAAGGTTTTATGCTTCTAAAATCTTCTAAACATCCAGAATCATGGATGGAGTGTTTTCCCCAAAAGTCTGTATAAACATCAGAAGAATATTCAGATCTGTGTCCTTCATCACAGTCCTGAGGAGGCACTATTGCTAATGGTACACCGATCTTATCCAATCTTGCTTATCAGTGTGCTGACTTCCTCTTTAAAGCAAAGCATTTCCATCCAGTGCTCCTGTAATGAGAAATGTGATTGGATGTGGAACAGGCCAAGGCGGGGCAGGAGTCACGCAGCTCACGATCAATCAGCACGAGGGCGAAGGAGGCAGCGGCCGTCTGCGCGCGACAGGGGGCGCACCCGTCATCAATCTCCTCTGTCACCTCCTTTGCATAAACAAAATGCAGGGCCACCTTACAAATTAGAACTGATCATCCAGCCTCCCTTGATGCTCAATGATGCTTTTAGGTAAAATCAAAACTTGGAATTGAAAGATTAATGGAAAACCACCCCCCCAAATCACCCCCCTCCCCTTCCCCAGCTTCATGGAGAAGATTTGATGACTGGGGTTTGACGTTCTCTTTTGGTTGTGCTGATGTTTTGTGACTCTCCAGCATCCCCAAATCAGATCTATCTTTTCATCACCCCCCGCCCTCTCTCCACCCCACCCCAAATGCCAGCCAAAAGCCCAACCGGGAATCTATACTCTTTTAAGCCGTGATTTACCTGATAAATAATAGATGGGTCCATCCAGTCTTTCAGACAAAGACCAATTCTTACTAGCAAATAGGAAGATTTCCCTTTACACACATCATACATCATCAAGACAGGATAAAGTCATTTAATGGCTGGTTCTCCTGAATTAACGTTGCCAATTGCCAGTTCTCAGATATGTAAAAACAGCACACGTGCATTCAAAAACGCACATTTTGTGGGAAATCCGTGCAAATGCAAATGTTTACCACTAAACCGAACCCAATTAATGTGGACAGGGAAACACTCTTGGATAACCATGGCCGTTGAGCTTTAGATGGGATATACATCTTGCTATTCTCAAAGGTGGACATTTCAGGTCCAGAAAGTAAAATTCCAGACCAAGATTTTGTTTCAACCAACCAGTTGAGTATAAAGGGCCACAGTCACAGAGGACTCAACCACATGGCTGAAAGAAAATCTTGGTCAGGATTTTCACATTCTGGATCTGAAATGTCCACCTCTGGTTAAGCCACTTCTGGTTAATCTGGATCATTAGTATGCATGAATTTATTCAGGAATCTGTTCGCTTACTGGAGGGACTAAGTATCTTAAAACTTTCACTTGGTTTACAGGGCTCAGTCAGGTAAGAGTCATGACTTTGAGGTGTAAATAACCCCTCCTTCCATCTGTCTTCCAGCTGCTTATCCATTCTAGGGTCATAAGAGGTTTAATTCATGACATCGTGATTTAAACGTCTCAGGGGGAAGGAGAGGCGGTGCTTTTAATAGGGCCGACAAACTGACAAATCCTTTTCTCTGTGGCATAATAGAGCTGTCTCTCTATAAAAGGAAACAACAATGAGAACATTAAGCCAAAAGAGAGCATTCTGTCAACACCGCAGTGACAGCCTGCTATAGGATGATATGGGCTTCGGGATATTATAGCAAACAAAGGCTGCATCAGCAAGGCTGTCAGTCACAGACCTGAGTGACGGTTATGAATTCAAAGCTCTCTCAGGGGTTAATAACCTATTAGGTGACTGATCTTTGCAGATGCTGTTATGCTAAACGCCTTAAAATAACTTTATGGGGGGGGGGGCTTTTAAAATGTGCCCTGTTACCTGGTAATTGTTCACAATGGATTCTTTTTAACAGAGAGATCTATATAATTTCTGAGTAGATTAAATGATGCGAACCCCAATTTAAAAGCACACCAAAAATATAAGGCACAGCTAGCCTAGATTAGGACTAATTCAGTATTGATGTGAAATGCAGCTTGCCTGACAATACACAGCAACTCCAGTGGGACACCAGAAACCTAGAAAAGAGACACAGTACTAAATAAGTCTGTATCTGTGCTTAGTCCAATTTATCAGGCATACAGTTTGGATCCATTAAATGGCAAAATAAAATTATTTTCCTTCAGGTTTGCCTATTGATTTGCTTGTTTGTTTCCAACATTCCTTATTTCTGTTACCTGTATATACTGGAAATGTCCATCCATTTCCCAAACTGCTTATTCCACTGGAGGTCCGGAGCCTATCCCAGAAGCAATGGGCACGAGGCAGGGAACAACACTGGGTGGGGGGCCAGCCCATCGCAGAGCACACTCACAGACGCACACCTACGGGCAATTTGGCAACTCCAATCAGCCTCAGCATGCGTTTGGACCGTGGGGGGAAACCGGAGTAGCCGAAGGAAACCCCACGACGACAACATGCAAGCTCCACATACATGTAACCCAGGCGGAGACTGGAACCCGGGTCCCAGAGGTGTGAGGCAACAGTGCTAACCACTGCACCACCATGCCACCCCCGTTTGTCTGTCTTCCATCATAATTACAAGGGTGACTTGTTTGAGTGAGGACACTTGCAGACAGTAAGAGGTGTGCTTTTCAAAAAAAAAAAAAAATAATAATAAACAAATAAAATAAATCTCCTGTCAGGTATGTCTAAGTTTCCTTGTTAAGTTTGTGTTTTTGGGAGCAGTATTCATTGTCAATGCTGACAGAAACAATGATTTTCACCATTCATTTTACCCCAATCAACGAATCAATGAGCTCAGACAGATTGGTCTCGATTCCCCAGTGATGGAGGAGATTCAACAGCAGTGAAGAATAACTGGCCAGCAGCTGTTTCACAGCATTATTTACAAACAAAATGAGTTCCTCAATATTGAGTAAAAGGCAAGATGTGTTTGTAGAAGAACAATAATAACTAAAATGATTCATGGTGCTGAGAAGCAGCTAAAATCAAGGTTATCCAGGGTGTGGTCCTCACCTGTTTGCCAGTTAATCTGTCAGTCTGAGAATCTGTTGGATCGTACTTATATAATAACCTGGGATGTAATTTCTGTGCTGGCCGGTTCATTCTATAAACAAAGCACTGCTCTACATTTCAGGTTTAATGACACTCAGGACAACACAACATTGTTTTGTCCAGGGTAAAGGAGTCCGATTCGATCTGAAGTCATTTTAATTGTTTGTTTTTTAATATTGCAGTATTCCATTTCCCGAACAGGTGATTGGCTGAAATGATCCATAACCAAATTAGCACCTGTTACTCCAGAATGTCAATTAAAAACTTTGAAAATTAAATTTGCCAAAGACAATGAAATTATTGTTTGCTGAAATGACACCATTAAAGTCTCCTTATCACTTAATATCAGACGTTTTTAGCTGGTTTAAACTAACCTTCAAATCTTATACACATAAAGACCCATTGCACATCACCATATTGTAATTGTGAATATTTGATTTTAAAGCGCTATGTCGTTTTTATTATGGAGGATGAGTGCAGGAATAGTCTTGCGAGTAAAGACCAGCAGAGCAGGACCTCAAACACCAGATGTTCACATGGTCCGATGCCTGCAGTGAAACAGACCATGGGCCAGGGAGAGAGGCATACTGGGTAAAAAAAGAGGAAACAATAATGGAAGTATAATTACAGTGCTGACTGCACCTGTACTATGAAGGATAACAAATAATAAGACTAGAAAGTTAAAATAAAATGGGTGATGCCGGTATCTGGGTTACAGCATGTATCTAAAGAATTCATCTTTATTGTAGATGTATTATTGAATATTTCTATAGCCTGACACAGAATGGATATACACTCAATTTCTCAGCAATGCGGTGAGTAACACACAAAAAGACGTGGTTCACCAGAATGAGGAACGTCTGCGCTCTGTATCGTGTTCCTGCTCACCTCTAAGTCGCTGTAAAGCATGAAATCAGGTTCGTATTAAGTATTGACGGTTTCCGGTCAATCGGCGGCACTTACAAGCCCGTTCTCGTGGCCGGTGAACCGTTTCCTGCCAGCTGGGTATTAATCTTTCACCCGTCCCTTATCAATTATTCAGGAAGGCGAGCAGAGCTCCAGCAGCATCGTCCCGGGACGCCGTCCTCAGGAACGGCCCTCGGTTTCTTCTTTATAAGCTCTCAGAAATTCTGGAGCTTTGATCCACATCACATGACAGAGATAAATGTGCAAGGACTTCAGTTTACTGTGTGGAGTGAATGTTCCCTTTGCAAAGTCCATTTGACTCAAGTAGCATTTTATTGTAGCGCTTTAATTGCTCAGCTGATATTTTAATTCAAAGAGACTTTAACCATCTAAAATGATGAGCCCCCTGCAATCTATCAATACAGGGGCCTTCCTAGGACTTGAACCAATAGCCTTCAGGTGACACAACTAAATACTTCTTTAGTTTTCATAGCAGTTACTCCTCAGGGGACAATACAGTTTCATTGCCAGGTACCGAAGCGCACGTCCATGCTTTCCACTTCCTTCTAATTCACCTTTCTTGCACCAGCGTAACTACATTAAAATCTAATAAACCTTCACAACACACAAAAAGACATCAAGATCGCTCAGTTGTATACGGACGGGGCTGGTAAGCGGACTCTCAGTTATTATTATACCATCTCAGCTTGAATGTGCTGAGATCTCATCACCTCACATCAGTCTTTCAACTGCACATTTAAATTTCCATCATAATGTAATAACAAATACATCTGTCTCTATTAATACACACTATAGATACACACTGTATCTATAGATGACATCATGTTACGCATGACTGCATCCAGGGCTGAACTGGCATTGAGGACTTGCCCTGGGCTTTCATCCATACAGCCCAATAACATAATAACAGTACAAAAACTTCTGAATTTTGATTTTGACTCATAAAAAAAAAAAAATCGAAGCGTGTCGAGTCTCTCTCTTCCTTGAACAAAAACCACAGGACTGCTTTGCTTGCTTTTCATTAATTTATTTATCTAGACTAATTAGACTCATTTTGTGTTAACGGGATATTGTCTTTGTTCCCCGTAAATGGCTCCGCTTTTTCATGCAAAGAGCAAATGGCATAACTGCTAAAATGGCATGTCAGTCACAGAACAACTTATATTATATTATATTACTTATATACTCTAATAGTAAAAATGCACACATCTCTTTAGTTAGAGATGTAGAAGTATTCCAGGTCATGTAAATAAACAGCTGGGTCATTTCACATTTAATTAGGATTTAATTCGGATTTAATTTGGATTTTGAAGGTTGTCAAATTCCATTTGCCTGGAGCTCATTGCCACGGTGGATTCGGCTGTAACCCATTTAAATTAATTTTATATGTAATATTCAACTGTTCCATGTTAAAATGGTTGGGCTGAACTGGATGGGTAAAACAGATGAGGACAGAGAC
>JABFEA020000050.1:5517226-5530911 GCA_019775915.2 Cyphomyrus plagiostoma | reverse complement strand
TGGTTTTGTTTTTTTTTTGTTTTTTTTTTTGCTCTCTGGGCCCCGCGTCGCCGGGGGGGTGGGGGTGGGGGGGGGGGGGGGGCGTGTGGGGGGGGGGGGGGGGGGGGGGGGGGGCCCAACGTCTGGGCCCTCTGCTAATCGACTGCAAAATTAGCCCCAGTTCCTCAGCGGAAGAACACCGGGCCGTGCCAGATGGAGGCGTGGTGGACACACCGGCAAAAAAGGCCCCCCCACCAGCCCAGGAATGTGGTTATAATTATGGGTCACACCGTTTCGGATATACCCGGCGGTCCATCCAATGCCTCAAGGCAATGCGGGTTCGGTCCATTCAGTCTCAGGACTCCTTCTGATTCTCAAGATAAGTATCACAGAAAAGCTGACTTCATTCATTCCCAGCAGCAGATGCCCATATAATGTCAATTTAAGGCTAAACTATTAGTGGAATGCAACTTAAGCTATCTGAATTTCCATTCTTAAACATATTTTAATTCCTCAGGGAAATCTAACTCATTATTAATGTAATCTTTGGCAAACATTTTGCCTGGCTTGGTTTTAAATTAAAATCGCGAACTCCACCGCCACCAAACATACAGAGAACACTGAGCAAATCGTAATACAGTGGTTTTGGCATCAGCTTCACTCGCTGTTAAATGAACCTGCAAAAAAAATCCACTGTTTGACAAACAATTCCTGCGCCGCCTGATGAAAACGTGGGGCGAATATAACTCACAAGCGGCCAAACTTGCCCAGATGTGGAGTCACAAGTCCAAAGAGTTTGAGAAGAGACTGCATATTTGGTAGCCTGACCAGACACACATTTTAAAGGCTGTAGCTTCTGTCAGCCCGACAGCCTCTGAATAAATGAATAGATTCAATAGCTGCGGAGCAAAGGTAAATAGCTCAAAGCACTCTTTACCCACTGGGAAGCCGCCGGCCCTGACTGGGGACAGCGCAGAGGGACACATCAAAACGGCCAGAGCCACCGCGCCTTTGCTGTAAAAGAGACAAAAACAGAAATTTAAATGTTTTACGATAAAAATAACACAACCGCGAAACAGATTGTTCTCTTCAGGATTGTGAAATGCATCAATATACTAGGGGAAATATTTAGGTCAGACTTCGATAAAAATCAATAATCATATAAGTGTATAACTTATATGCAGTATCATATAAATCGCAATAACAACGACACACAAATATTGATCGTATGATAATTTCATACGGAAAGACACTTAGGACATTGGCTTTCTGAGGGAAACAGAAACTCCAGTCATTCCTGCTTTCAAAGTATTTCTTTGATAGCCTTTTTAATTTATTTTGTTTTAGGGATCTTTAATTAGGCTACTTAAAAATGGAGTCTACAAAAAATATGTGCCCGTAGCTCGCATGTCGATCTTTGTACTGTAGCCCACATTCCCATCATAATTTTAAAAGCCCCACTAATGACTAAAGCTGGTCACTTTCAGCGTCCGGTCGCTTCCTAGCAGCTATGGCCGCTGTCAACATGCGCTTTACCAGAAATGTGACATCTACGACTGGATCAAAATTAATTTAAATTCAAAACAATGCCTAACCCTGCTACTTTGGCCTTACATTTTTGTATTTGTGCGATGTAATTAAGATGTGATGTACCGTAGTTTGGTACTTTTAAAATTGAAGAAGTGTGGTAGGTCTACCTGTAAATGACATCTACCTTATGTAAATCCTGGCTCTGTCCATCCTATGATAGCGAGTTGTGAGTGGTTTCGGGGAGCTGCGGTTTGACGAGTCCGCAGGGGGGAAAGGATCAATTACCACATCCCAAAGTTCAACTGCGTGTTTCACCGGCTGAGTTAATCACCGTCTTGGAGAGCGCCATTCATGTAAATAAGCGGCGTGACAGACTGGGCGACGGCGCGCACGCAAAGTCACACAGGCCACGCGTTGAGTTAGACTGAGCCAAACCACGAAGATGACAACAACAGCGCACAGAACTTTTGGAACTTTGCGTTTCCAAGTGTGGATGCCCAAAAAGATCTGATATTGGGGTATCGACAAATTATTATTATTATTAATTATTATTATTATTATTATTATTATTATTATTATTGTTGTTGTTGTCGTTGTTGTTGTTATTAGCATCATAATATCCACAAGACCCGTCTTACACACATTCTTACACACATTCCCACAAACACTAAAGGTGTTTGGGGTAATAGGAACAGCATAATATCTGTTATTATTTTAGAATTTCAAGACAGGTGCAGCGGAGGTTGCGCATTCAGATCCCGCAAGGAGCGCAGCCGAGCTGAGGCTGGGGCAGTGGGACCAGCCGCCGGCCCCGCATGGTGCCAGGCGCGCCCCGAGCTCCGCGTGCCGTCCGCACGTTGTCACAGCCGTCCTTCCCATTTCGGTCTAATGTGTTCGGTTGATTATCATCTGTCCCCTCAGATCCTGGCATCAGTTCTTAACCATCTGGTGCAGATCAAAATCATTGACTTCATTTAACACATGAGGATTAATTCAGTTGATTAATTCTCTTGACAGCCACCACATATAATGAGCCGATTTAAAATCAGTAGGAATCTCTGTGCTTCCAGTATGATCTTTGTAAGGCGGTTCCTGGCGAGTTCTATCTTTTCACTTTTACTTGCAATCAGTCGGAATGAACGGTATTTAACTAAACCTGTTTGCCGCAATTTTTGTCTGCCTATAAAATGAATTCTACATCTATCCTATGGCCAAACGTGTGTCGCACGCAGACAGTGACCGCTATTTCTAAAGTTAGTTTCACAGTGCTACAGTATGCCTTCGTATCAATTTCTGTTTTGTGAACTGTCTTTTTCTGTACGCGTTCATCTCTTTAAACCCGTCACCATTAATAAAAAAGGACCTGTTTATTTCCACAGCTTTTCTTATAAAAGAGCAGCGCTGACGCCGAGGTTATTGTCCCAGCGCAAGTCCCAGAGGCTGCTTGTCACAACAGTGGAAGCTTCAGAGGCCGGATAAACAGTCAGCACCAAACGGGGCCTGAGCCAATGCGCAACCGGCAAGCGCGATAGGGAGGGGCCTCGACGCCGAGCGACGTGCCAATCAAGCCGTCAACTTCAAATTGTATGTGAGATATGAGGCGCGGGGCCCACGGGCAGGGACATCAGTCGAGGCTGAGCAAGTGAGCCTATCGCATCCGGAGAACCCCGAGAAGAGGCTGTGATTTCAGTTCATCTTCCTGTGCCTTTCCGCGCTGGCATATTCAGCTTTGCCTTCGTGTTGTTCTTGGATTGTCCCCGCTGTGGCTCCGTGTTAGTTTTCACATCAGCCATGTCATTCTCCCAGCTGGGTTACCCCCAGTATTTAAGCGCCACCCAAGCGGCGTACGGAGGCGATCGGACTGGGGTGCTTTCCGCGTCTTTCCGGGGCAGCCCTTCGGAGATCGGTGCGGGTCAGTCTGCCACAGCGGCAGTCACGTCGGTGCTGGGCATGTATGCAAACCCTTACGCGGCTCCCGGCTATAGCGCCTTTCTGCCGTACAGCAGCGCGGACCTTGCGCTCTTCTCGCAGCTGGTAAGAGCTTTTCGTTACGCTTCAGTTATTGAAAAACTGGTGTTTTTGCAGCTGTCCGGGGAAGGAATGAGGGCGCACATAAAAATGTAAGAGTTCAGTTATTCGCAAATTCGCTGTAAGTTTAGGCTACTTCCGACCCATCGCTGCCTTATACAAACAGTGAATTGTGTTTTATTATTCAACTCGGCTGTAAAAACTTTAAGGAATATCACGCGATTGTAATATAAACTAATATATGCAGCTTATAATAAAAAATATTCTGCATATGTAAGTTTCGTCTACAGGCCTGCCAGGGTGAAAATGGTACTCAAATGTTTACATGTTTTATAAATATTTGTATAATGTTCAATTATTAATTTGGAAATAATAGGCCCACATGTCAAAGTTATACAATTACAGTAGAGATTTTCTTCAGCTAAATCATATTACTCATTAAATAGTTACTTATTTTTAACAATTTTGTACGGGTATGGGAAATCTGCTTTTATTTTTTATATATAAATTTGGAAAATTAATTTGGATCCTCAGCTGCATAAATGTATCATCAGATAAATCCGTTGTTAGAACAATTTTAGCAAAATTTGAACAAACTGTTCTTAATTATTTCGTTACTAAATTTTCTGACTACAATATTTACTGATGATTAAAATAATTCGACTTAACCGTGCTTGTCAATATAACTATGTCTTACGTCCTAAATACTGTATACTTAAAATATACCTAGATTAAAACAGACACTGGATTATAGAAATGCCAGTTTTGCTCGCTGTTTTCCTTCACATGACATCTGTAGCGATTCTGCAGGTATTTATTATGACATCTGGCCGTGTCTAACGCTCTCAGGCGCTTTAAAGAAAACCAATAATGGTCAATGACGGCTGTTCACGGCTTAATTTGGTCAGGGCGCTTTAGTTAATGCACTCATTTAGCAAGTTATGCTTTGTCGGTCAGTCATTAGACACGCTTCCCAAATGATATATTCCCTGTGTCCCAGGTGTAAAGTTTAAATGGTTAAATAGATGTTATTGAATCGGGGCCTTGGTTTGGTCGCGTTGGGACAATTTGTAGCATCAATAAAGGAAATGTATTGCTCTTCTTTTCACGTAAAATCGTGGTTAAAATAATAAGTCACGCGTTTCTATCAAATATTCAAGATAAGATTAATAGATTTTAAGATATCTAACAGCTGATGTAATTAGGCCTACGTAACCCTGCGGGTTTTAATACTGAATGGGGGAGTCTGCGGTTCCTGACAGAAATACGAGCCGTTACAAATCGGCTGTTAATCAAATGATGTCTTATTTCCACAGGGTGCGCAGTATGAGCTTAAAGATAGCCCCGGTGCTCTTCCGTCCAGCTTCGCGGCCCACGCCGCGGCCGCCTTCTATCCGTACGGCCAGTGCCAGTATGGGGACGCCGCTAGAGTCAAGAGTGCCACTCGGGAGACCACGACTACGCTGAAAGCCTGGCTTCAGGAGCACAAGAAAAACCCATACCCCACCAAGGGGGAAAAGATCATGCTGGCCATCATCACCAAGATGACCCTCACCCAGGTGTCCACCTGGTTCGCCAACGCGCGCAGGAGACTCAAGAAGGAGAACAAGGTGACATGGGGACGCAGTGCTGAGGACCGGGATGGCAAAATATTTGATAGCGATAACGAAGGGGCCACTGTAAAAAATGAAGATGAGGAGATTGACCTGGAAAGCGTAGATATAGACAAGATTGACGAGAACAATGCGGACCAAAGTAACGAAGAGGACGATGGTGATGAAGATGAGGATGATAACTTTGATGAAAGGGAGGCCCGTGAAAGTACGCATAAAAGACAAACGCAAAAATGCACGGAGAACCCGAAATATACCTCTGCCGACAAGAAGCAATCAATTGACAAAAACAGAAGCATACTTTCTTCCGACGAGCAAAGCAGTTCCCAAATTCCCCCGTGCCATAAACCCAAAATATGGTCGTTAGCCGAAACGGCTACGTGTCCCGACAGCTCTCAGAAATCGGCGATGCCCCCTGGAGCAGCCAGCCGGACCTCGATACCCATCCAGCACCCGGCTTTCCTGCCGAACCACGGAGTATACACGTGCCAGATCGGAAAATTACAAAACTGGACGAATGGCGCTTTCCTGGGCCAAAACAGCCTGCCTAACGTGAAGTCGGTTCTGGGCCTGGATCATGGCCACCAGACGTATAGTATGAAGGCCCACGCAGGACAGAAGGCGCCCCCCAAATCTGCGCCTGACAGCGAGAGCTCCGCGGAGGGCATCAGCCCGAAGCTCACAGGTAGACCTATAACGCGATGACAGTCTCCGTGCATATCACGCTATGGCAGTGCTTCTCCTATATCTGGTGTAAATATAATCCTGAAATTAAATGCAACACGCTTAATTAATGATTTGTCGTTGTACTCATTGCGTTGTAGATCAGGGAAATGTTCAAAGGACAATGTCTCCGATGCCGGCAATAAAACCATCACTTCAGCACGTGCGTGACAGGTAAACAGATTTTGCCGTTATTTTAAGCCAGTTTGTGCGACAGGCTATAGGCTCGCGTGTCAAATGTAAAGCACCACTTTAGGTAATAGAGGGCCCTCCGTTTATTTATTTTCTCTGGAGGGGAAGTCCATATTTCAGAGTGAGCTTATGAAACCCGACGGCCTAGTGTACCATTCGGAAAAGGCCCCCAGATTGTCAAATGCAAGTTACATTTTCCTAAATATACAATAACGTTGTGTGTTTAACGTAGTATTACCACGCAACATAGCACTTTAACGAAGGGGCGTATGTTAATATATAGACATTGGATAATAGAGCTTAATAGAGCTTAAATGAAGAATAATACGTAATGCAGAAATGCACGCGCACATACTGACTGTCCTTCTGTCTTTTCCAGTTCCAGGGTCCAGTATGAAAAACAGAGGCTTTTACGTCCCCCCGTTCTATCTGCTCTCACCTCCACCTGATGAAGACATTATTATTATTATTATTATTATTATTATTATTATTATTATTATTATTATTATGAATTTCAGGCAAAAATAAGCTGACAGCAAAGGACCCTAACCCTAACACTGCTCCAAGTTCCCCGTTTCCCTGCAGCGTTCTGTCGATATTTACCCTCCGTACTGAATTACCTTCCTTCTTTCTCTCATGCCACTTACGTATTTTTTTTCCCTTTATACTCGTTTTTGAGTTTTGTTTTTGTTTCTGTGAATAAGATTGTGTATATGCACATAATTTGTCCAAAATACAGCCTCTATTTTTGTCTAATAAATTGAATGGAAAAAATAGGCATTAAAGTTTTTTTTTCATATGTGAACATGAAATATTTTAAATTACATATTTACCGATTTTGCATCGAAATAATCGTTTTGTCCTTTTGACCAAGCAGTACTTTAAATTGTGAATTACATGTTTATTTGTAGAATTATTTAAAATTATACATTCCGCTTCACGGTTTCTATGACAAAAATAAACGGCCAGTGTAATATTGCTTGTCCTTCAAAACTATCTGGATTAATTTGATTATTACTGCATTAGCGGGGTCCTTATCGTTATTACTGTCCGCGTTCTGTATTTCTCATTCAAATGCTAGTTTCTAAACATTTATCTCACAGTGACATTTCAGGCCGACTATACATATTCGAATACAAATTGCATTGTTATATACTGGTCATACTTATTGACTGATTTTGAATTAATTGCTTGTTTTCGATAATGTTTGTTTTTTCCTGATTATTCTGATGCAACAAGGTGACAAAACTCTTAAGTAAGAAAGCAAAAATCGAAGCCAATTATACCGATTCTTCCTGGGTTTAATTGTATTCAGCTGACGGTGTACGGAGGCCCGGGGGTGGCGACGCTTGGACAGATGCATTGAGGTGCTAATAAGCCACCAGATGGTTATTGGTGACGGGAAAACAGGCAGCAGCGTGGCCAGTCATTAACTAATAACGTGGGAATAAATTCACCGAACAATATCGCCGAAGCCATAAAACTGTCACCCGTTACCAGCGAAAAATCTGGACTTAAAATATGAGATGTAATTCATAATATAGGAAGTCTGAAAAGCTACATTAACAGTCTGTTGCCGGCACTTATCACACATAATAATAATAATAATAATGATAATAATAATAATTATTATTATTATCATCATCATCATCAATAATACTACTACTAATAATAATAATATTAATAATGATAACAACAATAATAATAATAATGGAAAGGACAAATCACCATGGGTTAGATTACATATCATACTGTCAAGCCATAGGTAAAAAACTAAACTCGTGCTCTCATTTGAAGCAGAATCTAAGTGCTTTGTGGGGAGGTTAAAGTCGTAAATCAGGTGATCTTCAGTGCCACAAATTGTATCACACCAATATATGGTAATAATTTTTATATATGTGCCGTAGTAAAAAGCATGAAATATTTTGTTCTGCGCATCCAAAGTTCAGCAGGCCGTAACAATGCGAAACAATTTGACCCTATAAAGCGATTTTGCAAAGTCATTTTTGGGGGGTTCGAATGGAACATTTTATTTTTTATTTTTTTAATGAAGCAAATGTTGGATACGTCCGTAACTCAACGGAGGGCGAAAGACCCGCAGCTGTTAAATTCCATCATAATGGGACTGTTTGGGTTTGCCGAGCGATACGTACTGGCAGCTACCCAAGTCACTCATTCCGTCTCTAAGGGAACTGATCAAGGATACAATTGACTATTCTGGCATGGGCTGGTTAAGCCACCCGCCTAAATATTTATGATGGGGGTGCTTGTGAGCTTAGGTTTAAAAATACGGCCCAAGGAAACGTTGCATTTTTATTACTTTCACCTAATATAAATAAACTCATGACAAAGTTTAAATGCATTCAAATGTGACATCACGTGGTTAAAAAGTTTCCTTTTTTATCGTTACTCAAATTAATTTCAGTATACATTGCTATGGATAGAGACCGATTTATCATTTGTTTTTGTGGGCAAAATCATTTATATCGTACAAAATACCTGGTTTAAATGACTGGGATTTAGATTTATAATTATAATGGAATTAATATAATGTTTAATTGAGTGATATTAATTTATATTTAATTTCAATATGGCCAGAAATGTCTGATCTTTGTTAGACGTTCGTAGTCTATATAGCCCTACCAAAGTCTAAATAACTTGTGTTTATGTAGTAGTTGAATCGTAGTTTCACTAAATAATCTATGGTGGTAATGTATATATGGATATATGGACCATATTATGACATTTTCGATTATTTTATTTCAGGTGATGAAGTAGCGGCACACTACTCGAAAAAGCTGATGTTAAAATAATTTTTAACAGGAGACCCCTAGATGAAGACCGAATATCAGACTCTGATAAATTATACGGTTATACATTTCTGCTTTTTATATTTTTTCTTAAATAACATATAATAATCAATTCGGCTGGTCTGTCGTGCGAGCCACGATATAAGAGATTTAACATCGTAGAAATTTCTAAATTCTAAAACATTTTTGTAATGCTTTCATGTTAAATACCATTTAGTTCCTTTACTAATTTAACTAATCCGGTTTAAATCGTGACGCACATGACGGGAAAATGCTGGCACACATTTCAATCGTGGATAACTTCCCCTTGTCGTAAATTTAATAAAAACAACATGCACTCACTAAATTCCCTTAACATATCTCGTGCAGACAGAAAGGTTAATTGTCACACCAGTTAAAGTAACTCAAGCGGCCCAGTCAGACAGTGGTGCCCGGCGTTGCCCGGCATACAATCACACTTTCACCTACGAAGAAACCGCCAGCTGGAGGTTGAGTGCGACCTACTGGGTAGTTCAGGGGGGCGGCCGTTGCGTTGGACCCGCTGCGTAGCGTTTCCGTGTGACATGTTAACCCACCTAAGCACGTGGGAGCGGCGGGACTTCGCAGTTGACGAGTTTCTCTTGTCTGTTTTTAAACTACCGTGATCCTAACCTCCCAGCTCATTACTGTAAACATCGCTATGTCTCCAACAAGTGGGCTCTTAAAGGCATCTTTAAGCATGCAGGGCTCTCGCTTTTAAGTGGTGACCGCTGCCGTATAGTCGCTACATATAAACAGATTAAAATGCACGTTCTGCAGCTGAAGTCACATATAATCTCATCTTCATTATAACTGCCCTATTTCCACCATCGGAAAATGCAACAGTTGCAAACTCACGCTTTCATGAGCAAAGAGCTTTCCTAGAAAATTTAGAAGGGCTGGAAACAGTGCAGAAATCCAACTGCAGCCATTCCGCACTATGAATAGCTGTTGGAAGGTATTAATATAGGCCTAGTGATTAAGTAAACTTTGCCAAACAGATGTGGAACCTCAGTGTTGGTGAATTTCAATACGAGCCGCTCATAGGAAGGTGTAGTCGAATGTTCCTCAAATTATGGGCTAATGTTGTCCGGGGCATCAAAAGAAAAACTACCACATTTAGCTCAAAATAATTAATGTCGTAAATACAGTCATATCACCAGTCCATCCACCAGAGAGCATGTCAATGTGTCTGACCTCAGATGGTGATGGGGGGGGGGGGCGCCGCGCCACCAGGACCTCCGGGAATCCCCTAATTCAGGCCTGGGTTTAAATCCCACAGCCATACAGGTGTGAGGGAGCAGCACTAACCATGAAATCATGGCTTCCCTCCACCTCTGCCTGGTGCAAACTATTTGTAAATAACCTCCACAAATTTTTCCGGGTATCAGACCCTTTGTGAGCTGAGTGAGCACCAGGAACGTGAGCTGCATATAATAATCTGCGTTTACATTCATTGTGTTTACTGTATGCTTCCGGGGGGGGTCTCTGGAGGATGTGCTCAATCCTTTTCCACAGGCCTTTCACTGTGCCCACGAACGTCAGTGGCATGAGGCAGCAGTCATGTGACACTGCAAATGCTGTTCAGAAGGGACTGTTTTATTATCAGTGTGTGAGAATGTATCAAGCGTGGCTTGCAAATCACCTTCAGTGCTTTAAATGATTTCTGAGCATCTTCTGATGAGGTTAAGAAGCTCTGGCGCTGGTTCTGCTGGTTCACATCCACACGGTGCCCCCGATCCCAGCAGTCCCAGTGGTGGACCTGGGTCCAGTGTCCTGCCTTTCATCTGAGATCACTCCAGTTCGAATGCATCGCTGCCTCTCAAATATTAATCAAAGCCACCAAAAGGCCAGCAGTTAGGAGGGTGGGGGGGCCACCAAGACACCCCAATCCACACCAGCACTATGGGGGGGGGGGGGGTGGTGGTCACATGACACACCAGGCACCTCAGTGGTCTTCGAGTCCAACACATCAGGATTCCAGTTGGCGTTGAGGTCCTTAGAAGCTCCGCCCAGAGGCAGGGCCAGAGGCCATGAGAAGCTCCGCCCAGAGGCAGGGCCAGAGGCCATGAGAAGCTCCACCCAGAGGTGGGACAGCTACAGCAGGGTGTAAACCAAACTACTGCACACCTATTAAGTCACACTATTTTTTATCCACTAAATGTTCACTGTCTGCGGCAAGTTGTCATCTACCTAAAAAAAAAATTCACATGGTAAAATCGCAGTTTTAACTTAAATAAATGTTGTGTGGAAGCGCACCCACTGCATACCCCCTGACCAGTTCTGCACTAAGCAGCACATCTAGATAAAGTCTTAGGGGAGCAAAAATAAAAATAAAACCTACTTGATGGTCCCCATCTGTCACAGGAGTGTCTTCGTAAGTCAAACATTCTGGGCACGCTGAGTGCATTGCCGTTTATTTTACGATTAGAGAAAATAAACCACAAACCTGACAAATAACTGAAGGGATGTTTTAGAGTCGCCGCCCAGTGTGTCGTTTTTTGGCGTAATAGACGTTAAACACATGGGTGAGACCAAGCCCCGCACACATAATTCCCTTTCTGGGTTTGGGACAAAATTATTTCAACCAAGTCCCTATGACACACAACCCATTGCACCTGGATCCTCTCCTATGCCCCTCCCTCTACATTCTCCCCCCAAGACAGTATCCCTGGTGTAACATAAACTGCTACTGATAACCCGACATGGATCTATCTTTTCAGCAGCCCTAGGTAGGGCCAAAGCCCACCAAGGAGACATATTTCTATCAATAGATTTCTCCGACTGGGGACTCTCTCTCTGCCGCCTTGTGCTGATGGGCCCTAATCAGCTGTTTAGTCTGCCTAAGCCTAGATCCAGTCCTACTGCCGAGGGGGACTGGAGAGCCTCAGAACGTCTAGTGTGATCTGAACATTTACTGCGAGTTGAGACGCGGCTGTTTGCAAACTGCTTTCAAAAGTGTCAAGCCAACGGAGAAAGGAAAATGGTGGATATTTCAGCAGAAGAGCCCCTTCTTTCATATTTCCGCGACCTCCTTTCAGGAAGCGCTGAGCATGTGCGTCCCATCTGTCTTTTTCTCAGCCACCGGTTAAAGATACTCTACTGGCACCTAACTTTGTATTTCGCGATGCTATAACCTGAACATTATTTTATGCTATTTATGTGTGAATGCACGGACACATTTGGATGGCAGGATGCTCGCCTTCCTTTTTTACTCCAAAGTGCTCTTGGCGTATTTCCCACAGCGCAGTATGGACGACATGAGTCAGTGATCTGGCCTCTATGTCAGTGTTACTGTCTCCTGCTAAGATGACAAATGCAGGTATTGGGGTAATTTAATAAAGTGATTTAATGAACATGAGAAATTAGTGCCTGCCGTCACCATGAAGAAAACATGGTAAACTAGGACGGCAGAGAATTACTCCAGCTGTCAAATGATGAAAAATACGGGATGGAGAAATATTTACCAATTACCGACCGATATGGACCCTTTCCTCCGTTTTAGCTGTTAGCCCAGCTGTCAACAGCTGAATATTATTCTCTCTGCTGAACAACAGAACTGAGTTTCCCACCTTAGGTTTTAGCGCTGCACAGTAATGAACGGCTTGACAGGTGCCGTGAACCTTTCTCAGGAAATTTCATACAAGTATTGCCTTCAAAAAACAAAAAAAGAAGTGCACCATAAATTCATTATTATTCATTTGCTGTCATGTGTGTCTGCTTGGCCATGTGCTTTGAATCTACATTACAAATAAGAAAACTTGTTTGTTTGCTTGCACTTGGGCCCTGGAGACACGGGAGGGATACGAGAATCTATATCAGCAGCTGAATAAACGAGGATGTTAATTCTGATTTGTTTGCGCATTGCATAAAGCGAACACCGTCCTGTAAAATGTAAATGAGCGATTGAAATTGGCAGATTAAGTGTGTGTGTGTGTGTGTGTGTATATATATATATATATATACACAACATATATATGTGTGTATATAACATATATATATATATTTATATGTTTTTCTCCCATCCATTTTTCTTGCTGTTTATTAGCTGAGGAGGTCAGGTATCGGCATCTTAATCATTAGATGACAAAAGTCATTTTAAAAAATAACGGAGATTAACGACGCTGATAATTATGCAGTGTCTCGCTATTGCAGTTTCTCCCATTTTCATAAGAAAACCAGCCGCAAAGAAGCCGAATCAAAATCATGAAATCGATCCTCAAACGACAACAGAGACACTTTGGGAAGCCGCCGTTATTCTAGCGATGCAGGTCATTGATATAAACATGCCGAATGAAGATCCTGAAGGAGGCAGGACCATGTGTGTTGGGGGGGGGGGTGTGTCAGGGAAAAGGTGACTGAAGGGGGAGACCCAAGGAGGCTGGCGGCCAGTGACCAGAGGCACAGGACTTTCTCCTCCCGCCCACCATGAGGAGCTGGGGGGGGATTACCCAGGTAGTGTGGGCACAGTTTGATGACTTAAATTCCCATAGATGATCCTATCAGTAGATGATCCTATCAGACTGGGAGGCTTGTTGTCAGAGGCTAACAAGAAACATCAGAGTACAGCAGGGGTTACTAGTTTTCTAACCAAACACTGAACACACTTCTGTTACAGTTCTCCTTCCTTAGTTCTTCCTCAGGTGAAGGATTTACAGTTTACATGAAGTACCAGCAGGGGACAGCACTGAGCACAACTTGCCCGCAGGCCATTTGGGGGCGCGGGGGGGGGGGGGGGGGGGGGGGGGGGGGGGGGGGGGGGGGGGGGGGGGGGGGGGGGGGGGGGGGGGGG
>JABFEA020000050.1:5457576-5470885 GCA_019775915.2 Cyphomyrus plagiostoma | reverse complement strand
AACAGCACAGAGGAGTGAAAACAGTAAATAATATGGGAATTGAGCCTTAAAAGGGGGGACCTTGGAAAGGAAAGGACCATGAGTGCTAAAGTGAGGCAGACCACTTACGGGATTGGTGATATGGAGCGGGTGCAGTCAGTGGAAAGTCTCAGAGTGACGCACGTGTGCGCTTTTTTGGGTGACCTGTCTGAGGTGTGGTGGTCACATGACCAGGCCGGCACGGGATCACACAGTTCCAACAGATGCGTTACTCTGTTCAGCTCCATTTCCTTCTGATGAACCAGCAGATCTGCTGGTGACAGATTTGACCATGAAATGTGCAGGTCAGCCCTGCCCGCCCCCCCCCCTCTCTCTCTCTTTCTCTCTCTTTCTTTCTCTCATCCTCCTCCTTTCTGCTTCTTTTGTCTGTAGACTCCCAGATTCAGCCCTGTCCTCTGCCCCGCCGTGCGGGAGGAAGGGTGCGAGCTCCGCCCCCGTATCCTCCCTCTCGCCCTCCCCCAGGGATGTGTGTGGGGTGCATACAGAACACAGAGTGACCTTGAATCTCATCCCTGGCAGGGGAGGTGACGGGGGAGGTGTGTTGGCACGAGCTGGGAGCAAGTGGAACAGGAGCTGGGCAACCCGGCCGGCGTCCCCCACCCTCACAACACTCATCAGCAGTGTCACTTCGCACAGACGTGCTGGATGTGAGGGAGCGAATTTGTCAGTGCTGCTGATTATCCGCGACTCAACCCACTGCGTAATCCGATCTGAGTAACGCGCTCCAGATTGCGTCAGTCCTGCTTTTCATCGATAGCAGTGGGAGGTCATGTGACTGTCTCTCACTGCCCCCCCTCTCCATGCCTGGGAGTTCTGAAGATGCCAGTGGCTGCCTGCAGAGCTGCCCTTCTGGGGCCCTCGAGTCCACATACGGGGCACCGACAGATGCCATGAATAAGTCTCACCATGGCAGCTAAATCGATACTCTGCAAGAGGTGGGTTAGCGTTAGCATCCAGGCGGGGAAGTCCTTCAAATTAATATGGGGACGTATAGAGATGGTGGCTGGAAACCTCACGGAGCTCTGTGCTTCACAAGAGCAGCCCCCATAAAACAGCACACGCATGACGCAGAGCAGTAATGTTTAATAGCGTGGAGCTAGCGATCTGCAAGGCTAATGAAAAAAGCTAAAACGGCGGCTTATGGAAGCCTGGCGGCATGGCAGTGAGTCTGGAGATTTAAATGCGCCGCAAATGCTGAGCCGCCGGTCTCACACTGCGCATGCTCTTAATTTTTTTCTAGAATCTTCGCACGTGCCTCTTGGGACAGGAGCAGTGGCATCGGCGGCCGGTATTATTATTCTCGGAGCGGTGAGCCGACAGTGATTAATGTCCCCAAGTCGCTCCTCTACATCTGCTAGCGAGAGCCCAGCACGAGGCGGGAACAATGCGGCCCGTGTTTGGACCATTGATCTGCGGGGGCCGGCAGTGCCCCCCCCACCCCCCCATGGCCACACCCCCCACCACCACAGACCTGGCCCCTGACCGACCCCCTCCCTCGGGATGGAAGTGAGGGCGTGATGTAGCCACAGAATGACACTAAAACGGTCATTTGGGGGGGGACCAAATGGCAGCACAAAGCCAGGGGAAAGATCAAGAATTTTATTGGGGGGGGGGAAGGGGGTTATTTTTCGCTAACAGACCAGACACTCAAGAGACAAAGGAAGCCCTCCTGCCCTGCTGAATATACGGGGGCCGTTCACAAGGCAAATTAAAATTTTTATCCGTCCGTTTACGGAGACTAATTAACCCTTATGTCCGAGTGCATTTTCAGAGTGATCCAGCCAGCTCGAAAACCATCTCGAGTAATGAGATGTAATCTGTTTGAGGGCTAAAATTGATTGAGATACCTCAAACCATAAAACCCTGTCAAGAATATCCGATTCATTTGGGCTTAGGTGGGGTTTCCAGCGTGTAAAAAGGGTTTTTTTGAAATGTTAGTCAGTCCTGTAACTTAATACACTTCATGTCACATTAACCTCATATAAGCTTTGATATGGCTTGTGTGTGGAATATTGAATGTTCATTGTCTCTGATCCTAACAATGTGCAGCTTTCAGTGAAACATTACTCAGTGAAAGTGTACGGTAACGATCAATGCACTGAACCAAAGCTGTACATTCAGTCAGACCTAAATTGAATGATTCGACTTGTCAAAAGAAGAATGTGCATCCATGGTCACGCGAGCCGGCAGGAAAAACACGTGTAAAATATGCATTTTATCAACAAAACATATTGGAGACAAAGGAACCCGTTCTGCATTTTCGCTATGGCCCTGTCCCTGTAAAGCTGATGTAGTAAATCGGTTTATGATCCCTGACACACGTGACAAAACCGCCCCCTCCCCACCCACAACACGAGGGGGCAGACAATGGGCAAAAAATTAGTACTGTATGCTGCCAGTGGTGATAAACAGAATAATGTACTGATTTCCCGCATGATAGTCACATGACCAGCCCCACGAATGTGCAGCCGGCGTGAAGACTCTAGACTTTTACAAGGTGATGCATCATTTTGAATTAGCATGCGCTAACACCCAGCAGATGTGGCTCCACTTATGGGATGGCAGAACCTCAGTTACCGGGGGGATGATTATTAAAAGCTCTCTGGCGAAATCCTTGGCCCAAATTCCTGCGTTAAGCCTCTATTCCAACAAGAAAAGAGAACAAGAGATTCCCGTCTATCTCCATGGAAACTGAACCAGCATCCCTCAGAGCGTACGGTCATAAGTTGACTTGCACCTCTGTAAACATCAAAAGAAATGTTTTTTAAAGTATCTGCATGTACATTTATAAACCTGGTAGGAGTTTTAAAAAGCATTAATTACTGGAGCAATACTGAAAACGACAGGGAAATCATTTGGATTGCTCGATAAAGATACTGAAAGAATGTGGTTCATAAAGGAATGGGCTCTGTGCCCCTCAGACAAGTGTGCCACACCATGTAGCCATTGTCTAAGGTTCTTGAGAGCAAGAGAAGCTTCAGCAGAACAAAGCCAATGACCTGGGATGTGGGTCCAACTCTCTGCATCGGTCGCACTCTCATATTGCCGACTACATTGCATGGTGTCTTACAGAAACACTTCAAGGTTGATTATTGGGTCAGAACGTGACCGTGACTGCAGCAGCCGTCGAGGTTACACAACACCGCCAGCCTTGTTCTCACTGTCCAAACCCTGATGAGAGCCATGTCAGGACTTCCACTGATTGCCCGCACTCTTCCTTCTCTTGAGGGAGGGGGTAACCATGGTAACCATGATGACAGAGCACCAAGGGGTCAAGCTCTGAATCCGCCCCCCTCCCCAAGCCATAAAAGCACCCTGGAACTGGATCTTATATCTGTGTTCAGAATTAGCATTACAAAGACGTTATTAAAATATTGGAGCCTGTACATATGAGAGCAATGGTGGCCTCAGATGTACAATCAAAGGCAGGCTCGAACCCCGAGGGCTGAGTAGCTACTTTCCTGAAAAGCACAAAATCAAATTAATACACGGATTAGCTTTCTAGCAGGAACTCTGGATGGCTTCTGGCTCATTCCGATGTTGCTGGATTACAGATGAGCAGAAAAAATAATACAACCGGAAGGAAAGGCAGCTAGTAAACAAAGGTTTTGTGCAGAACACCACTGTTGACTGGGGCTTTGCTGTAAAGCTCGCGTCGTTCAACCTCGCCGTGCAGCGATCAGAAGGTATGAAACCAGGATGGAGTGCAGACCGAACGGTAAGGGCAGATGGGCCGCCTTTAATCTCAGAGAAGCTCCGAGCTCGTCAGATATTACTCATCCTGACGGGAGCTACAAACAGGAGGACGTGTCACAATGCAAGGAGCAGGTAACCAAGGTAACAGTTAGAAAGGTCTGCGTTGGGGGCGATCTTCATGACCGCACACGAAGGAGAGAGAACTTCACACGCAGCTCACAAGCAGTGGCCACCTGATTCACCTAACAGCTGCACTTAGATCATACCAGATGGGTGACTTTGTCATAATGTTAAGACTGGGACACTAGCAAGGAGGCACCCTGAGAGCAAGCCAAAGCTGAGTGGGGGAGGAGGCCCGGAAAACGCACTGCATCCGTGATGACATGTGGGATCCACCTACACAAAGCGGGAACGTGATGCCTTGTCAACCAGTTCTGACATGACTTTCTGTGGAATTTCGGAAAACGTCCTCATTAAAAATGGCTGTTATTTTAGTTGTGGAAATTCACCATCGGAAACTTTTCTCTGTATTACCAATAGCTTGCAAATGTTTCAACGTGTCTAGAATTCCTCTGGACATCAGAACGCAACCTTGATCATGTGATGAGGCAGATGACTGAAAATAAAATAAAATCATGAAATATAGCCTGAGCCCGGTATTCATTGAGGCAGTTTCCAGTTGCTGTGATGTGATATATTATCCATCCATCCAACCATTTCCAGTAACTGCTTGTCCTATTCAGGGTCGCAGGGGTCCAGAGCCTATTGCCACAAGGCAAGGAATAACCCAGGATGGGGTTTCAACCCACTGCAGGACACACTCACACACCACTCACACCTACAGGCAATTTATTTACTCCAAGCAACCCCAACATGGTTTTGGACAGCATGAAGAAACTAGAGTACCCCATGACAACATGGCAAGAACATACAAATTCCACACACATGGAGCCATGATGGAGACTTGAACCCAGGCGCCAGGAGAGTGAGACAACAGTGCTAAGCACTGTGTTGCCTCATGAGGCATAGGCCTATTACCCTAAAGTAATTTAAGGTAGGTACTAAGAGTCAGTCACCTGCTCATGGTTGATTGAGATTTGAATCGCTGGCAGAGTTTATGGAGACCAATATGCAATTTTGGTATCGTCTGGTAATCAGCTTTAAGAATCCTTCATGGCTTCTTGCTGGCCCTGTGCCTCGGTATGGATCCTCTCTGACATACTAGATGTTAGCAATGTTGCGTGTGACCCAGCAGCAGCACCAAGAAGTCGGCGTATCCCGACACCATAAGGCTCCTCCTCACGCGGCTCTGCTCACACTAGAGAATCAGCAGCATCTGCATGTCCCAACAATGCCTTGGGTACCATACTCACCGCACCTGAATCCTGTTGAACACGTATGGGACGTTCTAGGCCGACACATAGCCTCCAGGGTGCCACGTCCCACTCAAGGACAATTGCTGGTGCAGGCATTACAGGAAGTGTGGGCCAGGACACCCCGGGCTGTAATAGGTAACCTTATTCGAAGTATGAGATCAAGATACACTGCTTACATAGTTGTGCATGAAGGTCATATCAGATACTGATGGCAGTAGTGATACCTTTATTGCCACTTCTTGTGTTGATTGTCAAATAAATAACCTTTTACAAACATTTATATATCATTTTTAGTTTGATGATGCTGTGCAAAGGGTTTCACAAGTTTCTTTTGATGCTCAGTGTATTATAAAGCTGTTGCGGAGAGCTTTCTGAAGTACTTCACATCGTACTTATATCATATTTGCATCATTGTCTTCTGATTTTAAGAATTAATATCTAACTTGCATAATTTTGCTGAATACTGGTTTAAAATTCAAAAAAGTGCTCCACATTTTATTTATTTTTAAAATAAAATGATGTCCATGCTGAGATGATGGGTGTCATCTTTCAGTCTAAAATTCTCTTTAAATCTTCCATGTCCCCCAACAGCCATCTGCTTTTGCTGTTTTGCTGCTGATTTGTTTTAAAAAATAACAAGCGGAATAATTGTTTCGAAAAATCTTCAGACAGAAAAACTGCGTGTATGTAAGACTTGGATGAAATTAATTGGATGAAACGTTTTAGTACATTAAATAATGGATGTATTAATCCAATATACTCATCCTGCCATATGAAGAACACATAGAATGTCCAGAAGGGGACCTAGATCTGAAGGCCACAAAATCTGCAACTGGAGAATCCATCCATCAAACTCAACACACAAGCAACAGGTCTAGCAAACAACATATAACTGAATAATGCACAGTGTTTGGCTCAATAGGTCCCTGGTTTTCATTTTTAAAAGACTCAATTATCATGCAGTGTACTTGATTGTCAACTGGACAACACCTTCAGCACCTTGACTTCATGAATAAAACATCGTGTTGAATCCAGTGTCAGTGGATTCATGAACTTTTTAACAAACCTGACAGCAAACCCTGCAATGCAGGTCTACGAGAAATATCAGATGCGTTAAGCTGGCATTCAAACCTCTGAGAAACAGCACAACGTAACCTTTCATACCTCCTTCGGAAACCTGCTCATCTCTAACAGCATGTAGCACAGCACTGAGGAAAAGCGGTGAAGCTGTTTGCACTGATGCTCTCCTAGTGTAAATCAGTCATAATAAGAAAGCTGTCCGGAGGATATGCAAACCATCTGCCCAGAATGTGTCCCCCTCCCCAGCCCAGATGTAACAGGATGGGATGCAAACCACTACTCTTAATGTGAAGCCCTCAAAAAGTAAACAAAACATCAAAGTCTCCTCTACAGAAAATCTCCACTTATATTCAGAATTTAACCACGACATCAAAATGCCCTGTTGTATAAATGTACAAAATGATGTCACTTTCGATGAATGTGTCGGCTGAAACGGAACAGCAGTCCTATTTATACTGTGTAGAGCAGGGCTATTCAACTCACAGTCCTCAGGGGCCTGCACTGCTGATTTTCCAGCCTTCCTTCACCTGTGAGCCAGGTGTGAAGCCTCTGGCCAATCAGAATCAGTAATTATTAAACTAATTACCTGGGAGGACTGAAAACATGGCCTGGATTTTGAATCGAGGGCCTGAGTTGAATAGCCCTGGTGTAGAGGCTCTAACTAACTAAAAATAACCTTTATTTTCCTTCGCGTAATCAAAAATGTACCCATGCAAAGTCCCAGATCTAACATACTTAAATTTGGGTAAAGCAGCATTGTCAAATTTAATCTGGACTTCTTTTAGTTCTGTGCAGCAAGTTTTGTATGCATGTATATGTGTTGTTCGGTATATATAGTGTAAATATGGTATATGACTTTTACTGCACCATGCATGTACCAATCAGTGTAGTTAGAGTCATTTAAGCGGCAGGTGGTGTCGTAGTTAAGAACCTCGTGACATTTATCAATGCTAAGCATGCAAAGTCAGACAAAGAAAACTTTAAACAATGATTTGAAACCCAAGGTCATTTTTCTCTATAAAAAAGACTGGCTTTACTCACACACCATGACTGCAATTCAGTTTATTTATTAAGAATATTTTAGGACATTTAAAAAAAATTGTAATTATCAAAAAAACAAAACCATGGCATTCTGGATTTATAAAAAATAATAAAGTACATTCACAGCTGTACACTGGAGGTTTGGGGGTGTTTCGGCCACTACGTGGGGGGGTCGTCCCCATGAATAGCTTTGTACTTCGCCATTTCCTCTGGGAAAACCTTTGCCAGCTCAGAAATCAGAAGACTTTTAAATTTCTGCAAGAAAATGTAAAAGAATGAATCGATTTCCAATTCATCTTACAGAGCGCCCTTTCTGCCATTGCTGCTCCAGCCATTAATACACGGGTGAACTCACGCAGTACACTGTGCAATCTTATCCGCAAAGGGCCGCTGTGTATGTGGGTTTTCATTGCAGCTCCCCAATTATTACTAATTAGAGGACTGATTGGCTGAGGAGTGCTCACACCTGGGGTTAAACAGCTGACCTAAAGGTTATCCCAAAAACCTGCATCCACAGTGACCCTTTGCGGATAAGACTGGCCACCGCTGATGTAACACTACTAAAACAAATGTGTGCTGGCTTATTAAATAAACATCATTACTGAATAAGAAGCATTTTCCACTCTCCTTTCACTTTTCCCTCTCAGAAATTTAAAGCAACTAACACTCATATCCAGTAGGGTGACATTTTATTATCATCATCGTCATCATCATCATTATAACTTGAATTGTATAACACAGCTTTTACACAAAATGGAAACGAATAAGAACCACTGATTGCTGTGCAATCATCTAATCTCTCCTGCTGGATAGCTAAATTTGTCCGATTTACCGTCATGGTGTCAATTTTGCCTTTCACTTGCTCATTTTTCGCCAAGGCTCTTTCCAAACACTCCTTGGTGTACAGCTGAGGATTTCGACCTTGATCGATGTATCTGTGAGCCAAAATCACGTTATGTACGTCGAAGATTATCATCGTTAAATTCTGCATGTTTGTTAACATGGAATTCAAATGACATCAGGCGGGATGCCGGCATTTCCGCCCCCACGTGTTGATATTCAGGATCTCCCGGTGTTCTGACAAAACATCCTACCTATCGATCTTTTCTGCGCATGTGCAGTTCCACCGTTTTGGGATTATGGTTAAATTTTAGGGGTTATGGTTAAGGTAAGGGTTTTAGGGGGGGTTAGGGCTATCGATTAGCACTACGGTTGGATGTTTTGATAAAATAGGACGTTTTGTCAGAACGCCGGCTATATGATTGCTTCAATGAAATTTTCTGGAAACTCACTCGAAAGCTTCCAGAGGCACGTTGATATCATGCAGCTGCTGGCGACATTTGTCAATATCCTGCAATCCGGTTATCATGAAATTCCTGAAAAAAAACAAGCCGTTCCAGTTATTCAATTCCTCAGCGCGCAGACGATACTAATCCTATTACAACAAGCGTACGGGCGCATAACAGTTGTGACGGTTTAGATAAATAAGTACAATCGCACTGTCCCCAACTTAGGTCAGCTGGCTGTGAGATATTCAATTCGAGACGTCTGCACACGCATTTACGTATATATAACAGTTTTATTACCTTACAAATAGTCTGTAAGGTTTGCGAACTACCCCAAAGCTGAATTTGCAACTGATTAAAGATTTATAATGGAATTATATTAATTTGCCGTAAGATTTCTTGCGTAAACTTGGGAGTCAGAAAGCGATTCACGCCCGACTCGTGAGAGTTGGTAAGCCTGCAATCCTAGTAAACCAAGCGAACATACGTATAACCACCATGGTCGCTAAATTAAAGAAGGCGTTATCAGCAATTGCTAAAGCTTTCTCCCGGTTGTAAACGCAAATAAATAAACAAACAAACCATGAACTGACAACTACGTAGGATTTAATGAAAAGGGATGACCCGGTCTGGTAATTGCATACAGAAATCCAGTCAACCTGTTTAATTTTCAATAAACATACAATTTCTGGTTGAGTCCCGTCTGGCTGCTTGGCTGAAAGTCGCTAACGATGATTCCCAACTGCCGGATATTTTCCACAAATTTTTCCAGATGCTCCTCGAGGTTATCAAATTTTTCGGCCATTCTATCATTAATCAAAACCACTCACACAAAAACTAATACCGACAAAAATAAAACATACAACCCAAAACACAAAAGACTGTCAACACAACATAACTATCTTTGCGAGCTACCATACTCGGAAACTGGTTTCCGGCAGAAAAGTAACCAATCATACGCACTGATACTAGATTACCTTAGCAACGAAACAATTACGTACAACAGGATGCCGTAAATCGGTGTTCTTACTTTGATTCTCCACGAATATATTTCACAGCACTTGTCATCTACGGTGACTGTTGGTTTGGGATTTTTTGTTTCCTTGCTCATTATTACGTAGCTCTTCGAACAAGCGTCACTTTTTGCTTCTACGTTACTAGGCAGCTACAAATAGCTCTCCTGCCTAGTTTGGTATAGGGCTCAAAACAACGTGTACGTATGCGTATTAATTGTCTTTAAACCATTTAATTGTACAAATGTTTTCGGCGGGACAGTGACATTGGTTACAGTTATTCCCAGTACTGTATACTTATGTAGAGTATGCTTGTAATATACCTCATTATGACAAGTATGATCGGTTTAACATGAACTGCCCAAAAATGTATAAGAAAATTAATCTAAGCTTTCTAACCAATTTACCTTCAAAATTCACGGCATTGAAGTAGATGTTGAAGAATGGTTGCATTACTTACTACAGTTTAACATCTAGATTGTGCTGTATTGATTCCATATTTTATAAGATTATTAATGTAGTCTACTGCCCTTATGGTACAGAACTAAGCTAACAGGTAAGGTAAACTGCCTAAGGGCGTCAGCTGTCCCATGTCAAACATTTCAACGCTTTCAATACATTTTAGTCATTGTTGTTCACTACGTGACGATGATGCCCGAATGTTCCCATTACGACTTTTATATGTCATTACTGGTATTTGTCATCACATTTGGCATCACAACACTAGTCACCAGCATCCAAATTTACAAAACCAATATCTTGACGCGAAACCATGTGATTCATATACAAGGCAGTTTACATATTACCTATTTTAATTTAATGTAGTTTTACTCTTGAATCTGGGGAAAGTCTTTAGTAACCAATTATCTAAGGTTTATGGGATTACGGGTACCTGGAAGCCGAATAAACATAACGAATAGGGGGATTTAGTGTACAGGAGGTGGGGTTAACCCCGGAGACCATGCATGCAGGCAATAAACTGACTCTGAACTAACTCGATTGTCGTATCGCAGTAATGATATGTATTTTAATTGCTATTTTTCATATTATGAATTAAAAGCTTAGCCTATTTACTTTAGCTGCAGTGTTTACTTTCTCCAAGCTATTATTTGTAAGAAAATATTTTATAGTAAGCAGGATGCTAGAGAACTATACAGGTAATTATTAAGCTATTGAAACGTATCATAATTTAACGAAAGAATGTAGGCGCTTAAAGTACTGCTTCCTGAATTTAAAATGCAAAATATACATATATCTGTACATATTGTATCATTTTATTGGCTGAAACGTATCATAGGGTTTAAACTTTTCCATGTATTTTTGTACTATTCTTCGATTTATTGAATGTTACTATTTCTTGAATATCACCGTAGCCTATGTAGGTTTGTTAGTTGTGCATTTCATTTTAAGAGTTCACTTTTGAACTGTAGGAAATAGTATCTTGCATATGACGTAATTGAGCATCTGTACAAAGATGTTGATGCCAGCCTTACATCATTTAATAATACAGACGTGGCAGAATTATTGTCATATTCATTTAGTCTTAGGTGCAGATTTTACGTATCGATGCCATAAATTAGCCGTATTTAAGAAAACGACTGAAAGCGTTATGCCGAGTTTCTAACCCAGTACACACATGCGCACGACGCCGATGAATAACCTCTAATGTTTAATTAGATTCTTAACATTTATGGCGCCTATTAGAAGTGCAACACGAGTTTAAATGAATTCGCCAAGAAGAATAAATATAAATATATATCGCAGGTAGCTCATAGGAAATGGACGACTGATCTGTAGAGAGCCAGCTCACGTTTTGCCTAGATTATTCTTTGTGTGTGTGTGTGTGTGTGTGTGTGTGTGCGTGAGTGCGCGCGCGTCTCTGTGCGCATGTGTGTCTATGTGTGTTTATTCATTCTGACCAGGTACCGGCGTCTCTCCTCGCTGAGGATTATCAGTCCGGCGCATTGCGAGCGGCTCCCAGTGTCGGAGCCCGGCAGCCTTCGCTCACATCAAACGGCTCTTCGCGAAACCCGATCGCCGCCTCTCTTCGGATTAAGCGCCCATACGCTCGCGGCAGCCCTTGGAGCCGCTTTCTTACATTTTTAATTTCTTTTTTTTTTATTTTCTTCTTTTTGTTGCATGTGTGGATACATGGTAACCGACTGCGGGATAAAATACAAGGGGCAGGATTAAGCGGGCTATAGTTGATATAAAAACGTATGATCACGGTGGACTAAGGTGTGACTTATCAAGGGAAAGGGTATAAATATCTGGAACGACAGCAACCTGTTTCGATTTTAAGGTTTAAATCTGCAAGCTGTGTGGAGAAAAAAAAGTGTATCAGAGTCGGCAGATAAAGCGTGTCTGCAGTACGGAGCTGAGCTGTCAAAGCTGCTGCGACGCAGGACGGAGAATTACGGCTCCCAGACAGGAGAACCGCACGCATCTGCTAGATTTAACTCATTTATCCTGCGGGAGATCTGTGTATGAAGAGCCGCTCCGGTCACCGTGCCCATTTCTCCCTAAGTCTAATGGCTTTTGTGTTCTTATCTTGACGTCCTATACGCCATGCATTGAATTCATGCCACTGCAAATCGCCATTCTTGTGGGGCTGCAGTAGGTGGAGAGTGTCCGCTTTCCCGTGTTCATTTATAACACCAGCCTTAATTTTTATTGTTTTTTGTCTGTATTCCCATTGGAATAATAATGGCCACGCTGCTCCGCAAAATCGGTCTCATCCGCCTGCACGACCGAGACACGGAGGACCCGAAGCACCACCACCACCAGGGCTCCTTCAAGGGCACCAAGGGGAACCAGAAGAATAACATGAAGCACTGCAACACAAGCAGCGAAAGCAACATCCTCAACACGCCCGAAATAAAGGCGAAGCGATCGGAGCAGCCGAGCAAGGACACGTCGGGGAAGCAAGGCAAGGACGTGAAGGAGAAACAAGCGGGGGGCGGTAAGAGCTCCGGCGGCTCGCTGCCACCGCTGGCCCCGCACCGGCAGCACTGCACCCAGGTCCGGACCAGGAGGCTGATGAAGGAACTGCAGGAGATCAAGCGGTTGGGGGACAACTTCATCACGGTGGAGCTGGCCGATGACAACCTATTTGACTGGAATGTGAAGCTGCACCAGGTGGACAAGGATTCTGCCCTGTGGCAGGACATGAAGGAGACCAACACCGAGTATATCCTGCTCAACGTATCTTTCCCCGACAATTTCCCTTTCTCTCCGCCCTTCATGCGGGTGCTCACACCCAGGCTGGAGAACGGCTACGTCCTGGATGGAGGTGCCATCTGCATGGAACTGTTAACACCCCGCGGCTGGTCCAGCGCCTACACGGTAGAGGCAGTAATGAGGCAGTTCGCGGCGAGCCTGGTTAAGGGACAGGTGAGCTTCTTTCCATGGAGATGTACGGGGCGTCCGCGACCCTCACCGGGGGGGCGACAATGTGCGGCTCAGCAAACGTCTGGCATTTTGCGGATCGGCCCATGTTGCACTCACTATACGATTATGTAATTCGGCAGAAAAAAAATGCAGCTTTCATGTAGCCGCCTATTTCATAATCCTTACCCGTTGAATGGTATAGGTCTGCAATTAAGGTACGATTTAGAAACGACCTAAAATCAGTACGCCAGTTATAAGACGCTAAAACCCCGCTTGTCTTAAATGCTAAGAGGTCTTATTTAAAGCCAAACGAACCAAAGACAGTATGCCTGAACAATACTCATGAATTAGATATTTTACTTGGCATTTTAAGCGAAGCCAAACTATA